>JADRCH010000163.1:4184949-4257455 GCA_019843965.1 Rhynchomys soricoides
CCTCACCTGGTAGCCCTTCACCTGACATCTCCTCACCTGGCAGCCCCTCACCTGACATCTCCTCACCTGGCAGCCCCTCACCTGACATCTCCTCACCTGGCAGCCCCTCATCTGGCAGTCTCCCACCTGACATCTTCCCACCTGGCAGTCTCTTACATGACATCTCCTCACCTGGCAGCTCTGCCCCTGAATAGCCAGGCTGGGTTTAACAACTCTTACAGGACCACCTTCCATGACCCTTACAACTCTTTCAACTCTGCCTTCACTTTCAGTAAGGTTCTGTTGAATCTGAAGGCCACATTAACCCTTCCTTATCTACTCTCTCACTCGAACATCATTGTATGAAGTGTAATATGTGACCTGAATGTTAGTGATATGTTCATTAAGGTTAGAATAGAATAAAGAATCTGTGTTTGCCCACTAAGTTAACTCAAGACTGTTTGGGGAGTTAAAGCCTAAAGATATGATAGATGAATAGAACTTGTGAATAAATGTTGGTAAGCCATGATGTAGAAGGACATCTACATTGCTGGCCTAGCCCACTCAGACAACTTTGGTTTTTGACACACTAAACTCAGCTCAGCTGTGAGATAACTCATGTGAATAATGACAGAATATCAATCTCACTCAGCTCAAATGAATGCCATAGCAAGTCGTTGTTTGGACGAGTTAAAAAATGCCAACTATGTAACTCACTGCTCAGCACATATAGAATGATCCTGTTACAGTACTAGGAACAAAGCAAACAGCTGTCCTATACAGGACTCATACTCAGTAGCAGCTGTCACAGGATGCAGCCTCAGCTCAGAAAAACCCCATGCAAATAGCTGTCAACAGTCTTACAGAGGTTTAATTTTATATTAGAAAAAGCAAAGACCCTCACACATTTTCCAGATACACTGAATGATATTTTTAAACACACATCACCAGCAATACAACTTACCAGCAATAATACTCAGACATTAATACTACCAGACACTGAGTACAGACATCAAAAATACAATGCAAAGGCTTACATCATTTAGACATGAGGGCAGCAAGCCCAATGCTGGCAGAGGAAAGGATGGAGGACCTACATGTTCCCATTTAATCTGCTCATGCCAGAGAAAGGCAAGCAGACCAGAGTGTCTGAAGCAAATGGGCAAGAGGTGGAAGGATGGACACACCAGGAGACAGGGTAGAGTTCACTGGCCTTTGGTGAAAAGAGTGCCATGTGCAGGGAAGAGGCAACCTAGAGTTCTGTCACTTAGAAAGTCATCCTGACTACTCTATTAAAAGTAGACGGAGGGACAGAAATGGCGGAGCCAAACAGATGAGGTAGAAAATAAATGTCATAATTTAGGGAAAGGCAGGATAGTGTCTCTCTGTGTGGTAGTAAGCAACGTGGTCAATGTTTGAATCGGCCTGGGCATACTTCAAAAGATTAGATGATAAGAATCATCCACTGATTGAAGACAGATAAAGAGGAGTCGAGAGTGACCTCCCAGGTGACTGGCTGGAGCATGCAAAAGATTCAGTCATGGTTGCATCAGGAGTATGTGATGCAGAAGGAATGGTGTGGAGGGCAATGGCACATTTGGATTTAGGTTTGTAAAGCCTGAGGTGTTTTCAGCAGAAAGGGAGAAGCAAAAGCAATAGCCAATCTTATGTTTGAATCTGAAGGGGACCAAAGGCTAGTACAGTTGGCCTTAAACTGGAGTAGAACTACCAGGAAGTATGTGCAGTCTCAGAAGGGAAGAGCTAAGGTCTGTATCACATCACCATTACAGAGAAGAAAGTGAAAAGAAGAGGAACCAGCAGAAAGGTAGAGAAAGAAATCTCACAGATGGAATTAGAAACCAGAAAAAGAGTGACAGGCTGTGGAGGTGGAGAGGAAATGGACAGATGAGCTGATCTGCTGATATGCCAAGCAAGCTGAGGACTTAGAACCAGCCTGGTAGTTGGGGGGGTCACAGGCAACTAGGCAAAGGCGGACTGTGCACAGTAGGAGCGAACATCTATAAGGTAGGGCAGAAGAAAGGGAAAGACGGAATTGAAGAAGAAAATATATACAATTCTAAGAAGCCACAGAAAGGAGCAAAAAAAAAACAACTAGATAATGGAAGTAGGAGATGGTTGTTTCTGTCTTAAAGAAAGGAATGTCAAGATGTTTGTTTGTTGGAGAAAGAGGCGAGTGTATTCCTAGGGTGACTTTTTCTAAAAATTAAAAGGCAATCACAAAAAAAATTTAGAGAGGATGCACACATGGTTAGGTGAAGCCAGCGTCAAGGCAAATGCCCTCAATAAGGCAAAGTCCATCTCCAGTTAGCTGCAGCTTCCAGAACACAGGAAGAATTGGACAAAAAAGAGGTCCTCAAAAAATACTGCATAGAGTGTTTGTGCCAGCCCAATAGACACTTCAGGTAAATGCTTATTTATTTTCTATTTAAACCCAAACTAAAAAGAAATATTATATTTCCATTGAGCAAACTGAATCTGATTACACTGATGAAGGAAATCTGAAAGGGCCAAAGGAAGAGGGAGAAACAAGGTACCACCTGTTATGATATCAACACAGAATATAAATAACTAAAGCCAAACAATATATTTCCAGGGCAACATAAAAATCCAGACAGAATAATTCCAGAAATAATGGTTTGACAGCCCATATGAATATAATAAACCACGTTATTGTGTAAAAGTAGAAAAATGATTTTAAATCAACTCAACAGATGTTAAAAGGTAGTTCAATATAAACGCTGTATTGATTTAACAGGAATTTCTACTTCAGGCATGGGTGCTCATTAGATTTGTGTAATAAGAGCACCTGTGTGAAACCCAGCCAGCAGAAACTGCACACAGACAAATACAAGAAGCTCTACAGGGGAAGCAGGGAGAAGAGAAAAAAATCCTAATTTTCAACAATATACTTTAGTTATTGTCATAAAGTAAGAAAGATTGTTTTAAAACTTATAACTACCAAAGATAAAAATTATTATCTTTCACACACTGTATAGCAATCTAATCCGAAAATCAGCAAACATTAAGTGATTTTAAATTAACCTTTGTGTTTACTACAGTGGCAGAATGCCAAAGACACGGAGACTTTGATCATATTTTTAATAAACAAAGCTAGTCAGATTTATAATTTAAAATTCTATTTACCACAGCAGACCATATTTCATCAAAACTCTTTAGTGTCGTATTTTCTAGTAAAATATAATGCTAGTTATGTATATGATTTTATAATAGTCTATTGTCTGCTTAAATAAGAAATAAAATGGCATCAGACAGTGGTGGCGCATGCCTTTAATCCCAGCACTTGGAAGGCAGAGACAGGCAGATTTCTGAGTTTGAGGCCAGCCTGGTCTACAGAGTGAGTTCCAGGACAGCCAGGACTATACAGAGAAAACCTGTTTCGAAAACCAAAAAAGAAAGAAAGAAAGAAAGAAAGAAAGAAAGAAAGAAAGAAAGAAAGGAAGGAAGGAAGGAAGGAAGGAAATAGCTTTTTATTTAACCCAGTAAACCAAAATATTTGAACATCTAATGAATACTCTGAACTATTCATGAGATCTTTTCACTTTGTTTACTGTAGGGGCAGTTCTGATGCTAAGGTCCTGTTCCCCAATTGGTTCTTGATCTATCAGTAAAGAAGGCAAGGGTTAATTGCTGGATAGAAGGAATAGGCAGGACTTCCAGGTCTCTGGAGAAAAAGAGACAGACGCAAGGGAGAAAAGAGTCCACCATGCTTTGGAGAGAGGAAAGCCAAGCAGCCATGTGAGGTCTAGGGAGGAGCTGCTGCCTGTGGCCACTCCTATAGGTGGGTGGTCTGGAGTATTTAGCAGGTACTAGCCACTAAAATTTAGGGCAGGTTGGAGGTGCAGAAATAAGAATATTGATAAAGGCACTTTTCTAGGAAGGAGATAGTAGTACCCATAAATTGTGTCCAAAGGCAAGTTGAAATTGAACCACTGTGTGTCGGTGTCTTTTATCCATGGATTCAAGGGAAGCTGGGTGGGGGCTGGTAGCACTGCCCATTCTGGGAACATATGCGGAGTAACAAAGCTATATCCAACAGTTTACTAAGGCTTTCAAGTACAGTTCAGCTGGGCTGTGGGCCCCTTTTACATTTGTTTCTTAATTCAGAATTGGGATAAACTTCCTTCAAATTCTGACTAGCTACCTTGTTTTAGTAGCCACTACACTGAATGTTGCAACTTCGTAGAGCCAGGTATGTGGCCAAGAAAAGGAATGTGGGATTAAAACCTGAAAATGTCAAAATGTCTTTCACTGTTAAGAGGACATTCTGTTAAGAAGATAAACATGAGTAGTCCCAAAAAGGATCTATTATCCTATAAACACATCAGTGTCCTTCTGAAAACTTATATATAAATTCAACAGAAACACTGTCAAAATTCCTATGACATTTTGGAGGAAGACTCGTCAAGTGATTCTGAAGATTGGATGCATATGGATCAAAGCATTTCGAGAAAGTTTAAAGGCAACAAGAAAACGGAGATCTGACATCTCAAACATTCGAGTATTCATTTATATTTACCAATTTATGAAAAGTACAAAAGCAGCAGCTTGAAAGACTGGAAGACCTAGTGCAGACAAGAATTTGGAGCCAGGCACAGTAGCTCAAAACTTTAATCCAAGCTCTCAGGAGGCAGAGCTGGGTGGATCTCTATGAATCTGACGTCAGCCTGGATGGCCAGAGCTACACACAGAGAAACCCTATCAAAAAAAAAAAGTATACAAACAAGGGAGACCCATAATTAAGTGAACAATCAATGTATATGACAGAAAAAATATGTAAAGTGATATGTCCATTTTATATCCTATCAAAACAAATTCTTTAATAAGTCAAATTTTTAAATAGTAAACTAGAAGGAAATGTGATGTTTCATGTTAAAGGTGAATTTGAAGAATCAAGAATCACATGGGAGACTTGCCTCTGGACACGCATGTAGGGAAGGAGCTGATTGTAACAACTGAGGTAAGAAGGTCCATGTCCTGTGGGTGGTACCAGTCCCTGGCCAGGACCTTGGGCAGAGAAGGGAACTGAGCAGGAGCAAGTATCCCTCCCTCTCTGCTTCCTGGATGTAATGTGACCAGCTGCCTCAAGCTCCAGCTGCCTTGATCTTCCTGTCAGAATAGACTATACCTTGAATGGGGAGCTGAAATAAACCCTTCCTCCCTTAAAGGCTTTTGTGGTGGTATTCATGAGACATAAATAATTTTCATAGGTCAATAAGAGGAGACAGATAAAGCAAAACAGAATGAGCTCAGAAAATAGATAGGACAACGCCTAAAAGAAAATTTATATTTATCCTATTATATTAATAAAAATGAAGTGATGGCCACCCTGTTTCACAGGGTGCAAATAGATGGGCAGTCATCTTTCTTCCATTCATTCTTAATGCTCAGATGATCTTTCTTGAAAAAGCTTGGCTGTGTCTTAAACACTTTCAAGAATATGTACCTAAGAATATGTACTTTATAAGAAAGTACCACTTACAAGAGGTACTTAACTGGCAGATTCAAACAGATAGAAAATAAAATGGAGGCTACAAGGGCTTGGGCTGGGAGAAGAAACAAGGAGGGTGGGATTGAGCATACCACCTCTTTGTGATAATGAGGACATTCTGGAAAGGATAAAAATGGTGATTGTATAACATTATGAATCTACTTAATGTCACAGAATAGCATGCTTAGAAAAGCTTAAAATGGTAGAAATGGTTAAAATGGTATTACAGTTGTCTCAATTATATGACTATAAAGCTTATTAAATAATTTATTATTAAACACTTAAGTTCTTTCCTAAAATTTTTGACATATAAAATAGAAATATAGCCAGGCAGTGGTGGCACATGCCTTTAATCCCAGCACTTGGGAGGCAGAGGTAGGAGGATTTCTGAGTTTGGGTCTAGCCTGGTCTATAGCGTGAGTTCCAGGACAGCCAGGGCTACACAGAGAAACCCTGTCTCGAAAAACCAAAAAAAAAAAAAAAAAAACAAAGAAAGAAGAAAAAAAAAGAAAGAAAAATGAAACCATAAAACTATCAGGGGACTAGAAACAATCATCCTGAGTGAAGTAACCCAGACTGAAAACACAAATTCTTCCCATCACATTATAGTCAAATACAAAACCAAATACAAAAAAAAAAGGAAAGAATATTAAAAGCAGTAAAAGAAAAAGATCAAGTAACATAAAAAGGCAAACTTATTAGAATTACACCAGACTTCTTACCAGACATTATGAAAGCTAGAAGATCCTGGGCAGATCTCATACAGACCCTAAGAGAACACCAGTGCACACCCAGGGTGCTATATCCCGTAAAACTTTCAATTACCATAGATGGTGAAATCAAAATATCCCATGACAAAACCAAATTTATACAATATCTTTCCACAAACCCAGCCCTACAAAAAATAATAGTTGGAAAAAGCCAACACAGGGAGGGAAATTACACCCTAGAAAAAGCAAGAAAGTAATCTTTCAACAAATCCGAAAGAAGATAACCATGAAAACATTAAAATAACCTCAAAAATAACAGGAAGCAACAATCACTATTCCTTAATATCTCTTAACATCAATGGACTCAATTCCTCAATAAAAAGACATAGACTGACAGACTGTATACACAAACAGGACCCAGTATTTTGCTGCATCCAGGAAACACACCTCAGGGTTAAAGACAAACACTACCTGAGAGTAAAGGGCTGGAAAACAATTTTCCTGGCAAATGGTCCCAAGAAACAGGCAGGTATAGCCATTCTAATAATGGATAAAATCAACTTTCAACCAAAAGTCATCAAAAAAGATAAGGAAGGAAACTTCATATTCATCAAAGGAAAAATCTACCAAGAAGAATTCTCAATTCTGAACATCTATACTCCAAACGCAAGGGCACCCACATTCATAAAAGAAACTTTACTGAAACTCAAAGCACACATTACACCTCACATAATAATAGTGGGAGACATCAACATCCCACTCTCATCAATGTACAAATCTTAGAAACACAAACAAAACAGGAACACAGTGAAACTAACAAACATTATGGACCAAATGGATGTACCAGATATCTATAGAACATTTCATCCTAAATCAAAAGAACATACCTTCTTCTCAGCACCTCATGATACCTTCTCCAAAACTGACCATATAATTGGTCACAAAACAAATTTCTACACATGCAAGAAGATTTAAATAATCCCATGCCTCTTATCAGATCACTACGGATTAAGACTGGTCTTCAATGGCAACAATAACAGAAAGCCCACATGCACATGAAAACTGAACAGCGCTCTACTCAATAATGATAACTTGGCCAAGGAAGATATAAAAAAATAAATTAAAGACTTCCTGGAATTTAATGAAAATGAAAGTACATCACACCCAAACTTATGGGACACAATGAAAGCAGTGTTAAGAGGAAAACCCCTAGTTCTGAGTACCTCCAAAGTGAAACTGGAGAGAGGATACACTAGCAGCTTAACACCACACCAGAAAGCTCTAGAACAAAAAGAAGCTAATATTCCCAAGAGGAGTAGAAGACAAGAAATAATTAAACTCAGGGCTGAAGTCAAGCAAGAAGAAACAAAAAGAACTATACAAAGAATCAACAAAACCAGGAGCTGGTTCTTTGAGAAAATCAACAACAGAGACAAACCCTTAGCCAGACTAATCAGAGGGCACAGAGATAGTATCCAAATTAACAAAATCAGAAATGAAAAGGGAGATATAACAACAGATTCTGAGGAAATTCAAAAAAGTCATCAGATGCAACTACAAAAGCCTATACTCAACAAAATTGAAAAGTCTGGATGAAATGGACAATTTTCTAGACAGATACCAAGTACCAAAGCTAAGTCAGGATCAGATAAACCATGTAAACAGTCCCATAACTCCTAAAGAAATAGAAGCAGTCATTAAAAGTCTCCCAACCAAAAAGAGCCCAAGATCAGATGGGTTCAGTGCTGAATTCTAACAGACCTTCAAAGAAGACCTAATACCAATACTCTTCAAACTATTCCACAAAATAGAAACAGAAGGAACACTACCTAATTCATTCTACGAGGCCACAGTTACACTGATACCAAAACCTCACAAAGAGACAACAAAGAAAAAAAACTTCAGACCAATTTCCCTTATGAATATTGATGCAAAAATACTCAATAAAATTCTTGCAAACTGAATCCAAGAACACATCAACATGATCATTCATCACGATCAAGCAGGCTTCATCCCAGGGATGGAGGGATGGTTCAATACCCAGAAATTCATCAATGTAATCCACTACATAAACAAACTCAAAGAAAAAAACCACATGGTCATATCATTAGATACTGAAAAAACATTTGACAAAATTCAACACCCCTTCATGATAAAAGTCTTGGAAAGATCAGGAATTCAATGACCATACCTAAACATAGTAAAAACAATATACAGCAAACCACTAGCCAACATCAAACTTAATGGGGAGAAACTTGAAGCATTCCCACTAAAATCAGGAACTAGACAAGGCTGTCCACTCTCTCCCTATTTATTCAATATAGTATTTGAAGTTCTAGCTAGAGCAATTAGACAACAAAAGGAGGTCAAAGGGATACAAACTGGAAAAGGAGAAATCAAAATATCACTATTTGCAGATGATATGATCATATACTGAAGTGATCTGAAAAAGTCCACCAGAGAACTGCTACAGCTGATAAACAACTTCAGCAAAGTGGCTGACTATAAAATTAACTCAAAGAAATCAGTAGCCTTCCTATACTCGAAGGATGAAGAGGCTGAGAAAAAAATTAGGGAAGTGACACCCTTCACAATAGTCACAAACAATATAAAGTACTTGGTGTGACTCTAACCAAACAAGTGAAAAATCTTTATGACAAGAACTTCAAGTCTCTGAAGAAAGAAATCGAAGAAGACCTCAGAAGATGGGAAGATCTCCTATGCTCATGGATTGGCAGAATTAATATAGTTAAAATGGCCATCTTGCCGAAAGCAATCTACAGATTCAATGCAATCCCCATCAAAATCCCAACTCAATTCTTCATAGACTTAGAAAGAGCAATTCTCAAATTCATTTGGAATAACAAAAAACCCAGGATAGCAAAAAACTATTCTCAACAATAAAAGGACTTCTGGGGGAATCAGCATCCTTGACCTCAAGCTGTACTACAGAGCAGTAGTGATAAAAACTGCATGGTATTGGTACAGTGACAGGCAGGTAGGTCAATGGAATAGAATTGAAGACCCAGAAATAAACCCACACACCTATGGTCACCTGATCTTTGACAAAGGAGCTAAAACCATCCAGTGGAAAAGACAACATTTTCAACAGATGGTGCTGGCTCAACTGGCGAACAACATGTGGTAGAATGCAAATTGATCCATTCCTATCTCCCTGTACAAAGCTCAAGTCCATGTGGATCAAGGACCTCCACATAAAACCAGATACACTGAATCTAATAGAAGAGAGAGTAGGGAAAAGTCTTGAACACATGGGCACAGGGGAAAAGTTCCTAAACAGAACACCAATGGCTTGTGCTCTAAGATCAAGAATCGACAAATCGGATCTCATAAAATTGCAAAGCTTCTGTAAGACAAAGGACATTGACAATAGGACAAAATGGCAACCAACAGATTGGGAAAAGATCTTTACCAATCCTACATCTGATAGAGGGCTAATATCTAATATATTCAAAGAACTCAAGTTAGAGTCCAGAGAACCAAATAACCCTATCAAAATTGGGGAACAGAGCTAAACAGAGAATTCTCAACTGAGAAAACTCAAATGACTGAGAAGCACCTAAAGGAATGTACAACATTCTTAGTCATCTGGGAAATGCAAATCAAAACAACCCTGAGATTCCACCTCACACCAGTCAGAATGGCTAAGATCAAAAACTCAGGTGACAGCAGATGTTGGCCTCGATGTGGAGAAAGAGGATCACTCCTCCATTGCTGGTGAGATTGCAAGCTGGTACAACCACTCTGGAAATCAGTTTGGCGGACCCTCAGAACATTGGACAGAATACTTCCTGAGGACCCAGCTATCCCACTCCTGGGCATATACCCAGAAGATGCTCCAACATGTAATAAAGGCACATGTTCCACTATGTTCATAGCAGCCATGTTTATAATAGCCAGAAGCTGGAAACAACCCAGATGTCCCTCAACAGAGGAATGGATAAGGAAAATGTGGTACATTTACACAATGGAATACTACTCAGCTATTAAACACAATGACTTCATAAAATTCGCAGGAAAATGGATGGATCTTGAAAATATCATCCTGAGTGAGGTAACTCTGTCACAAAAGAACAAACATGGTATGTACTCACTGATAAGCAGATATTAGCCCAAAAGTTCAGAACACCCATGATTCAATTCACAGCAACTGTTGGACTGAGAGTGGGGTCCCAGATGGAGGACTTGGAGAAGAGACTGAAGGAGCTGAGGGAGTTTGCAGCCCCATGGGGAGGGAGCAACAGTGTCAACTGGTCAAGCCCTCTAGTGCTCCCAGAGACTGGACCACCAACCAAAGAATGCATATGTAGAAGTCAATGGTGCTGACCACGAAGGAGGTCAGGCGAAGGAGGGCTTTGTTGACCATCAGTCAGAATAGAGGCCCTTGGACCTGAGAACGTTTAGATGCCCCAAGGAATGCCAGGGAGGAAAGAGGGGAGTAGGTGGGTGGGTGGGTGAATACCCTCATAGAGGCAGGGGGAGGGAGGATGGAATAGGGGGTTTCCAAAGGGGAGACCTGGAAAGGGGAAAACATTTGAAATGTAAATAAAGTATTAAATTTAAAAAAGACCTTAAAAAAAAAAGTAAACACGTCCATAAGGAAAATGGTTAACAATAGTATCACATGACTGATGCCCACATAGGCAAGTACCCAGTCAAGTGCGCAGGTGCTGAAGTCTGTCTGCTGTGAAATCCACATAGGAAAGAACCCGGGCAAGTGCACAGGTGCTGAAGTCTGCTGCTCCTTTTGTGTTCTTTTCTTCCTTATCAACATTTTTTGGTCGGTTTTCTTTTCTTTTCTTTTTTTTTCTACAGTTGAGCAGGGATTTATTGGTCAAGGTGGAGGGGCGGGGTAACAAAAGCACTTAATTTTGAAGAAAATATCCTAAATCTTTTCCAGTTGTCTTTCCTTCTTCAGAAGCAGCAGTGGGCTTTTATGCTTATATGAAGCCACCCCAAAAGCAGGAAGGAGTGTAGAGCAGCAACCAGCAGGAAGCTATCCTAGGCCACTTACTATGTGGAACCAGCAACACTTCTTTCCCTGGTCTAAAAACGCTAGAAAATTCATTTCTACTAAGTCACTGCTTAAGGCTTTCCAGTGTGCTTCTTAGCTGGCCACCAGGTTAAGGACGAGAGTTTTCTTTTACAAATAAGGAGAACTCTGACCTTGCACAAAAAGGCTCGGCAGGAAAGGTAGATAGGACAGACATATCCATCTAAGTAGAGCCCGCTAAACCTAGATCCGGAACAACCAGGATACTTCACAAAATACCCGGTGCTGACAGTTATGAAAAGGGCCAAGCTGAAGTCTAAGGACACAGATCCCATCCTGAAGGCATTTTGGTTTGGTTGTCTTGCACAGTAAGTTATAAATCTAGAGCAGGAATCTTGAAATCATTAAGGTCACATATTTATTACATCATAATCAGTTAGGTTAGAAAAATGCAGTATCTGTCATCATGTCATAAAAAAATGTGTTTTCCTCTCAGATCTCTTCTGAAGTAAAGCTCCCAGGATTGTTACAGATAGGGCTGTTTTCAATCAGTTACAAGGAACAATTCAATTACTACGTGGTTTAGTGCAGTAACTGACTCCAGACTAATTGAATTTCTTTAGGTCTCTAAAGATCAATTGATCTGATTTGTCCCATCCCCAAAGGCTATTTAGGAAAAATTCAGGCTTAAATACCTGGAAATGAAATCCAAAACCTTGGCCAGTTTCACACCACTTAGGTCATCTTGCAAACTTTCAGCTAGTCACGTCAGAGTGCTTTCCTGGCCTTAGGACCATCTCCAACCACTTAGCTTCACATACAAGTGAGTGCTCCCACATCAGGAGGCTTATTCAATAAATGGGAAATGTGGCCACATGCATTATCAAATCTTCTGCTCTAAAGGGCAGCCAGGCTGGGTACTCCTAACTCATGAGCGTGTGTGCAACCACAGGGCTATTTTTGTTCTAAAATCAGTTCACAAAGACCATTCAAAGTTGCTCAGACAGGGTCTAAAGGGTTAGATGCAAGGCTCATCTAAGATGAGAGACTCAGAAACATTTTTGCACTTTAGATTTACAGTGCACTTTTATAATTTTCCAACAAGCCTGCTCTCTGAAGCTTTGGCAATAAATGTCCATCCAGCAGCCTAAAGTGCTTCCCTGATTTCACCACCTCGGACCTCTTGTCAGACTCTCCAGCAATTAGGTTTTCTTTTTTTTTTTTTTTTTGCACATTCTCTGGCTCTCTACACAGCCTCTACATTTGTTCCCTTGGATTATACTACCACTTACCCTGTCACTTAAGCAGGTATAAGAATCAGACAGAAGTTGCTAAAACATAATTAACCTTTCATTTGAGTTGCCGAGATGGACAGAAGTGCCATGGTCAGATAGCCCATGTGGTAGGCAATAAAGAGAATAGCAGAAATGTGTGGCAGTTGACAGGAGAGTCACCCAAAGATATGAAGGTACAATAAGTAAGGTACCTATGGAGTGTTCCATCCATCAGCAAATGTATCAGGCCTAGTATGAAGATGAAGGATGAAAATTTACTGTGAGCATATATAAACAGTATAAATAAGCCATTGGGTCAAAATCTCCTTGAAAATACATTTCAGCATTCATATTGAGCTAATAGCTATGGGTTTCAATCACTCAATGATCTCAAACAACAATAAACAACTGCCATTTGAAGGGGGTAAGTTTAACATGCATAACTGTTTCTTCTTACAGGTCCTCAGATATGATATTTCTCCTATCAAAGATGGCAGTCATTTTACAGATAAAATTGTGCGTCCCTGAATTAAATTCTATCTCCTTGTTTCAAAATCCCAAATCACCTCTATATTTTTTTGTTATCAAAAATATCCCTTCTAAAGGCAAATGGCTATAAAGTGCCAGTAAGTAAGACATGACGATCAATTATAACTGGGACCCAATCTCTGATCATGGCAAAATCCAAATAAACCTCTTTGCTGTGAAATGGAGCACTTGCGAACTCTGGAAGCAGCTGCTCTCAAGAGTTACTAGCTGTACAACAGTGGAGTTTGTGGTTGGAAGGGAAGGTGCAGAGACTACGAACTGTAAGATCAACATTCATTGACATTAAAGGGAGCAAGTTCTTACGCCCCTCTCTTTATCTTATCTGGACAAAAGAGCAAGCAGAAAACTCTCATTACCTCTCAATGTCAGTGAGCCTAGAGGAGTCCCGGAATCCTTTGGCAAATGGATTGCTGTCTATTTTCAGCTTGGTTATCTAGAAAGGAAAGAATGGGCACAAAACGATCTCATTTCCAAGGTCAAAGAAACAGAATCAGAAATAGTCTGTTAATTTCCCAAAGCCCCCAATAATACAGTGGTGTCTGCATGCATCTGAGTGAGGGACAAGTTCACAGGGATCCTGGGCCATGACTGAGATAGTAAAGGTTTGGTGGCCTTTCAGGTAAGGGTGGATAAGAAACTAGATTGTGAAATTACTTTAAAGGCTAGGAAAAGGCTAGGCTTCAAATGGGGAAGGGAAAACTACCCAGATGAAAGAACTGTGTAGAATATATGTGCTATCAGGGAGGGAAGACTGAAAACAAAGATGCCGTCTCATTCTGACTTGGAAGCATCTCACAGTTAACCGTATGAGCATGCTGCTATGTGCTGTAATAGATAAGAAGGTTAAATGGCCAGGAACAGCCCATGTCCAATACTGTGCTGATACTGAATCTTTTACATAAATCCAGGAAATGAAGCCTTCAAAATATAAAATGACTACCGTCATCGTTTATATTTCACTAAATTAGAATCAAACCAGTTATTTTGCCAGCCTTCTGTTCAGTGTTACTTAATAGCTATGCTTCTGTAGAAGCATTTACTTTCTAGTAAGAATCAGTCTCCATTGTTAAGTGTCTGCATAAGGGGATTTGCAGCCCTCACAGTATTACTGTCGACACACAAAGGCCCATTAGAGCCTTTGAATCACACCTCTGCCGTACATACATCAAGCTGTGAAGCAGAAACCAAAGGAAGCACTGATGAAAAAAGTCAGAAGAGAAAAATTCCAGTTAGCACTTAAAGGAGCCAGATAAGCAAGCCTATGCCCTCATCTGATAGATAGTCACAGCGGGGCACAAAGAGTGCCTAGACCCAAGTACAGCCTGCTCATAGCTGAATTACTGACATGGAGGCCTTGCAAGACCGTCGTAGCTTAGCTTGTAAGATCAAAGTTGGAATACAAGTTCATCTTTGGAAGGAGACACACACACAATATTCTGAGCAAGGGACAAAAGAGTTATGGAGTGTGGGATATCCTCCTTTTTCACACCAAAGAGAAAACAATTAATACAAAGTTTGAAATAATACTTTTAAAAAAAAATCAGGCTATATCCAAAGTTCATTTGCAACCATGTTCTCTTCTCTTTTCACCTTAAAAAAAGAGACCATTTTCTTTTTTAATCTTTTCTCAATGTGAACTACAATTGCAAAGATGCAAAGAAGCTTTCAGGTCTGTTAAACAGCCCTGCACCACACAGATGAACCTGACAGATATCCTTCTTTCTCTCCAACACTGGCAGGTCTCAGAAGGAGCCACTGACTATCACCAGCCTTGAGGGTCACCTGAGTTTGAAACTGGCTTGGAACTTGCTCTGGAGAGCAGGTAGAGAATAATGAAGTTCCTTTTCGCCAAAGGGGAGATATTGGTAAACAGAGAGGGGGGATGCTAGACAAATAAGATCTGTTCACAGTGACAAGCAACCACTAAAATAAGCACCGAGTCTGAGCTGGCCTCTATAGTGTGCACATTCAACACTTCAGCAGAGTCTCTTCTCATGGAGCTGTCTCTCCTGAAGACCTGTCTGTTCAGCCATTTGTTCAGAACTTGCACTCGAGTGCCATCCTTCAAGAAGGAAAAATAATACTATTCTGCATAAATTGTAGAAATCTTTTTAAACGCAGACAACCAATTTGCTCTGAGATTCTATGTTCTAGCAAGATTTTCAAGTATTCAAGGGGAAAAGATTCACTTCTTTCTACTCAGCAACTGTAATTTAAAACACTCTACCATGCTAGCATGTCTTACAGATCCTAAAATATTTGGGCAATCATTAACCAGCCCTAGGTACTGAAGATTGGTTAACTTTGGTGCATGGTAACAACACCAGGTAAGGGACACCTGCTCTCTCCCTTGACAGAGCCTAAAACTCTGTGGAGCAAATACTACAGAGACACACTGTGAAGGGACCTGGGAGCAGTGTGTGTCCATTTTATGGTAGTGACATGAATAGCAACTCAAACCCAAATGAAAACTTTTAACTAAAGGACCAAACAACAAAGGCAAATCTTGTTCAAAGTAGCACATTTAAAATTGAAAAGGGATTGAATTGGCCAGTCATTAAAATTGTCTAGACATAATGGCAGATGGTGTTGTCTAACACAGAAGCTAACATCAGAAGTTCTCAAAGTCTTCTCTCTTCGGTGTGAACCATAACAATCTTTGTTTGGTTACCTGTAAACCATGCAACAGAAAGAAGTGCCTTTGTTATGATGGTTGTCTTGTTCTGGAAGGGATTTAGAAAAATTGTACTTGATTTTCATATTTCCTGGGTTAAAGTTCCATGGCTTTGAATGAGGTAAGTGTGACTAACACCCTGCAGTGCCCTGATACAAGTAGAGAAATTAATGTCAATTAATGTGTCCCTGATCTAACATTATCACCATAACTTAGTGCTGAAAATGAACTAAATACAACATGAGTTTCTTTATGTCTTTGAATTAGCTTTTATTATTAAAAAAATCTACCACTAATATTTTTCAAACTTTGGTTTGTATAACTTTCAGTAGTGTTGATGGTAGCTTTTTCTCCATATCTTTATATCATTTCAAGCTTCAGAAAGACTGAAATAGGACATGGTCCCCTGTATGTCCAGACTTCCTAAAAAAGTGCAATGATGCTTTAAGTTGGAACATTAGTTAGAAAAAGAATGCAAGACAGCTAACTAGTGTTTACTTTCTCTGTGAGGAGTTTGAATAAAACCCAAAAAAAAAAAAAAAAAACAACTCTGGTTTTGAGCATTAGAGAAGGAAAAAAATCCAGGTGAATCAGGGGTTGTGATTATGTTATCCCCAGTGACTACAGCAGCATGAGACTGTGGTTAAACTTGACGAGCCACCTCATGCAACTTAGCTCAACCCCAGGCCCAGCAGACAACCACAGTAGGAATTCCAGGCAGGGTTGTTGAGCTTTATATTAAGAGCAAATCACCAAATTATGATTTAATGGTGTTACTGACTAGGCTTAACTGTGTGTTGCTTGAAAGCATTCTATTTTGTTTTCTTGTTTGTTTGTTTGTTTGTTTGTTCGTGAGACAGGGTTTCTATATACTCCTGGCTGTTCTGGAACTCAGTATGTAGACCAAGCTGGCCTCAAACTCACCAAGACCAGCCTGTCTCTGCCTCCTGAGCGCTGGGAATAAAGGTTTGTACCTCCACACCTGGATGTGAAATCATTTTAAATAATTTTCACATTCTAGGTAATAACAGATCATAAATAGTCAGATAATGATATTTAAAGGAAAACCATGGGAACCTGCTTCTGAAGGTGTGGTCTTACGTGCTTTTGTAAATCGAGGATAGTGGAAAGAGGGGCTATGAGAAGGGAAGATAGGAAGTGGCCAGGTGCAGTGACCACAAGGGACCTCAGGGACCTGGGCAACTCCAGCATGGGGAGTCTGAAGCATGCAATGCTGCTGACCTAGCTCAGCCCTCTTGAAGGTTGTAATAAAGGAATAATTAAAAAAGAATCAGCCACCGAATATCATTTGTCCCAAAAATCAAAGACCGTTTTTAAAAAACACTTTTTAAAGATTTTTATGTTATTTTGTGTGTATGTATATTCCTGAGTGAGTCGATGTTTACCACATGTGTGTGGGTAACTTCAGGGGTCAAACCCCTAGAACTGGAGTTAGAGGTGGCTAAAAATTTCCAGACATGAATGCTGGGAACCAACTCCAGTGCTCGACAAGAGCAATAAATGAATGTTCTTGATCAACGAACCATCTCTACCCTGCAGTTTGTGTATAAATGTATAAATTCAAGTACATGCAAAGACATGTTTTTACTATAATTGCAATGACACAGACATAATGCATATGCTAACCATAAAGTTCATTTTTTTTTTACTATTGCTGTATCTGTAAATAAATGCATGCAAAGAGTGCAGATTTTTGATACCAGCAGATGTGCCAGAGAAGGGCAACTTCACAGTGGTTGTTATTCACTCTCACAGCACTGAACAGCTGGGGTCCCAGCCATAAGGTAAAATTGGCCCTTGGAGACCATTTCTCCAATTATCAGGAAAAGATCTGACCAAAGGCATTTAGAAATGAAACCTGACCTACATTTCAACTCCACAACAATGATCTGCTGGCTCAAAAACAATGTATGACCTTTAAATCTCAAATTATAAAATAGTTTGTTGAAAGTGTAATGTATTTAGCATTTATCTAATAATGTAAAGAAATGCAATCATCCCTTGCAAAAAGCAGAAGAAAAAAATGGGTAAAAAGGTCCCATTTTCATTAATTCTAAATAAAACTACTGATCTCTCTCTCTCTCTCTCTCTCTCTCTCAAACACACACACACACACACACACACACACACACACACTCACACACAATCTTTGGGAAACTTTGATTTAAATTTAGCAGACATAAAAATAACAGTCACATCAAAAGTTTAAGACTCCAGTGGGGAGACTGATCCACCAACCAAAGAATACACATGGAGGGACCCATGGTGCTGGCCACATATGTGGCAGAGGAGGGTCTTGTTATCCATCAGGGGGAGGAGAGGCCCTTGGGCCTGAGGGTGTTAGATGCCCTAGTATAGGAGAATGCCAAGGAGGAAAGTCGAGAGTGGGTCGGTGGGTGGGTGGAAAAATACCCCCATAGTGGCAGGGGGAGGGCGGAAGGAATGGGGAGGTTCCAAAGGGGAGATCTGGAAAGGGGGAAACATTTGAAATGTAAATAAAATATGAAAAATAAAAAAATAAAAAAATAAAATTTGAAAAAAAAAATAAAAGAAAGAAAGAAAAGTTGGCTATCATCAAAAAAAAAAAAAAAAAAAAAGGACCCAAGTGGGAACTTTTAAATCATTCCTCCTTCCCTTCTTAGCTCTTCGTGCATGGAAAACCTTGAGTGTAGACAGTAGACACACACAGCACATCCTTCCTTTACATCATATTTATCTTATTGTCTTTACTGTAGGAAAAATAATACACATAATAGGACAGTGAAACACACTTGACTCCCAGAGGCCTGGAGGTGTGTCACAAAGACCAAAAATAATAATCTCTGAACTCATTTCTAAGGAGACCTGTGTCAGTTTTATTCACTAAAGGAAATTTATCAGCCATTTGCACAACTGCCCTGCTATACCAAACCATATCTTTTGATGGTTTCATGCTAAAGATTGTTTTAAAGATGGATTACAGAAATAAAATCAGCAATCTATTGAGAAAGATGCTTCCACTGTGTGGGCTCTTTGGCTCTGATGGCCCGCTAATCCTATTATACTTCATGATGCAATCAAAGATTGACGGGTTCTTGTGACTAAATTTTGAACCCGCTTGTAATATTAATTATAAAGATAAACTTTAGTCAGAGGAGTAATTACCGTTAGCATTTTAACTTATTTAATATAGTAATATTTTCAAATTCTGCTTTCAAACCATTGCACTTAGAAGTGATTACTTTGTTGGCCTTGCAACGCCACCAAAAAGACCCAGAACATCAAACCATCTTGACAGGTTTGGCACTTATCAAATATGTAGCCTTGGGTGTATGTCCTAACCATTCTGGTACTCAGTTTCATTGTCTACAAAATGACACTCACAGGACCTCCATTGGGGATTAATGTCAGAATTAAACAAGATTGAGAAGAATATGGAAGGATTTTTCTAATTTAAAATAACCATCCTAGACCATGATGGGGTGGAGGGACCAAGCTCCAAATGGATATTATTGGTTAATACTAAAGTTCAAATGGACTGACTACTACATAATATTAAGGGGTATTTCTAATCAACAATCCTCTGAGCTGTGACAAAGGCAACATGGACACAAAGATAATATCCCCACTGTGAGGACATGCTTGTTGGAGCGGTTGATGAGATTAGCACCTCAGTGTTGGATTGCAGAGCAGAATGGACAGGGAGTGGAAAGACTGAACTAAACTTGGAAAAAGTTAATTGTGAAGTCTGGGTGGAGGGTACGTGGGGTCCATCTAACCATTTACTTATAAGGCTTTGTTTTGAACATTGGAGTTTTTCTGAGTAAATGGTTTGTTGAAAGAAGTAACTCAGTGAGATCAGTACATCAATGCACATGGCTGGCTGAAGAGGGCCGAGCTGACCCTCTAGCTGAGGATGGCAATGTTTATGCTACATTCACTAATACTCAATGTGAACACAGCACCACATGGCAGATAAACAGTGAGTACTTTGGGTTAAAGATAATATCTTGAATCCCCCTGGGAAGGAATGCCTAAGGGTCTAACAGGGCCAGGAGCTGAGAGGAGAAGAGATCTGTCCCCCTGAGAAAGGATGCTAAGCTCAAAGGTCTAGGGTTCTAGCCACCTTGGTTCAAATCCATGATGGGCACAGCAAGCCACCTTCAGTGACTCAAGTAGTTCATGCCTCAATTTTCCAGCTGTATATTGAATAATAAAAATGCTATTTCTCTGCTTGAATAATATTCCTGCAAAGATTAGATAAGAAAACATCCTTTAAGTAGTGCTTTGGGCAATAGCAAACACCCAAACCTATCCTTATTTATGCAATCTAAGCACTGTGGCCGAAGATGTGCTGCTATTTATTTAAGATTGTTTCACTGCCTATTAAAACAAATCTTAAATGTTCTGCGTTAAAACTCCTCTCCTAATTTGTTCTAACTCATCACATTTCAAGTTTTAAAAACAAAGACATTTGCAATTTACTTTTCAAGCTTCAGCCCCTCCCTCTCAGAGGGAATTCTGAAGACAGCATTGAAAGTCTCCGTATGACAAGATTTTATTTCATCCCAAAACTGTAACACGGTTTCTCAAAGTGTCCTACATCTAGTGTTGTCTCATAAAATTTCCCCTTCGTGTGAGTGAGCAGAATGTCTCAGGATCCTCTCTGAACCTGTGAGACCCATCTCCTGAGTGCTTTCAAATACAAGTGAAACGGGCTTCAAAGGTCCAGATCTTCAGAGCTAGAGGGTGTTGCAGACTCTAGTCTATTCACAGAGTTTCACTTAGATGTTTTCTGAAAGTCTCTCCTTTTGTGTTATCATTTTGGAGCTCAAAAGAGATAACATTTTATTTATACAATAAGGTGATTTACATAACAACTATACATTGATCTATCTTAGCAAACATGCCAATGAGTTTTTAATTTTATTTATTTGTGTGTGTGTGTGTGTTTTGTAGGGATCTGACTCAGGTCATCAGGTCACACCTATCTCTACTTTCTGAGCCATCTCTATGGCACAATCACTGGCATTTTAAGGTCCAAGTGTGGTTAAGCACTCTTGGTATCCTGAAGAGTCCAATCTCGAAGTTTCCAAGGCATGTTTGTATACATCATCACATCTGAGTTTCACTACAATCCTCAAAAATAGTCTGGTTGGTTCTTAGCCCCACCTTACAAGTAAGGGAAATGGCAAAGGTAGTTGTGAAATAAACCTCAAGGTCATGTAGAAGTTACAGACACATGAGCCTTCTCCATCCCCTCTGGCCATTCCCCTTTCTTTGCACAGGGCTACCGGTGCGGTCAGCTTCCTCTGACCTTTAGGGCCTCAACATCTCCCCTGCCTGACCCACCCACCCATGGTTGATGCTCAGCCAGCAGGCGGCACCTGATCAGTATCCACGCAGAAAGGACAACACACCAACTGCATCACAAGAGGAAGGCAAGCATCCTAGCTACTTACAGCCAATCAAATAAAAGCAAGAGGAAGAGCTCTGGGCAGCCTAGCTGTTGACTAAACTAAAGGTGTGAACACCGTTAGCTACACATACTCAAAAGAACTCTACTCCCTGCTTTTTTTCCACTGCAGAAAAATTACCCTGTCTTTCCTTCTTCCCCCCAGCTTCCTCCCCATTTTGCATCACTGTTGCTACAAACCTGTCAACTTTATGCTGACCAAGAATGAAGAAAATGTTCGAGCAAGTGCCTAATAGCATTTGACCTTTGTAGGACATTGATACTTATTTACTAAGACTAAATCTTGCACAAAAAAAAAAAAAAAGTTCACTTTGGAAAGACAGAGTATGACTGAGAGAAAAATAGAAAAATATAACCTGATATTATAACTGGATATTTTGTTGTCAATTAAATACAGAATTACCGGTTATTATTTAAAGAGATATTCACACCATTTTCCTTACCCTAAGCTGTGGCTAAGCTAGGTTTGAGAAGTATCTCGAGTGTTAGTAATCTGAGCATCTGTCTACCAGGTGCCTGCAGAAGGCACTCTGGAGTGGATTCAGGTCAGGCATCAGCAAGCAAACAACCTGCACTGTAGAATAAAGGTCCTGGAAGATCAACTGATGTTCCGTACACTCTTAGAGGCTGGGATGCGCAGGCTCATGAGCTCTCTTTCTCCAAAGACACTTCTGTTTTGAGTGCTGGAAAGCCCCGTGCGGGAACTGAACTGTCAAGGGCCCACTCACCAGTTGGTTCTGGTAGGCTGTGACTGCTGTGAAAACTGTCTCTGGAAAGATGAATGTCCTAAACTCTTCCGACTTCAGGTTGAGCAAGGAGGCCGTGTGGTCTTTCTTCTTTATGATGTGCACGCGAGGCTGGTACTTATGCATTGAATTCAAAATGATCTACAATAAAGAAATGGGAAATCCTGAGTTTTATTTCCTTAGCCCATCTATATGATCTACAATTCAAGTTCTATTCTAGGATCAGAACCAACCACTTCCTTCTTCTGTCAAGTCATTTTCATACACTAGCAGTCATCACGGTAAAGCCCATTTTACCAGAACAACTGCAAATTACACAAGCTGCCTTCTAAAACGATCGGGGTAGGAGCCATTCAGAGGGTATGCTCTGTATTAGCTTTAGTGTGTGTGCGTGCGTGCGTGCGCATGTGTGTGTGCCTTTCTGTGGGTGTTTCTGATGGTGTGAGCATATGTGGCTATGCATGTGGAGGCCAGAGGTGACTGTTGGATGTTTCCTGAAATTTCTTTCTACAGGACAGAGTCTCTCACTGACCTGGAGCTCACTGCTGAAGAGACTGGGCAGTAAGTTCTAGGATCCGTCTTTCTCCACCCTACAGCCTCCCTGCTGAAACTTGCCCTTTATGTCTGTGTAGGCATCCCATCTCAGGTCTTCCTGCTTATGTGGCAAGCATATTATCAACTAAACCATCTCCTTGGACCAAGTTTTATTAATTTTTCAAAATCAAGCTTTGGGCCAGTGAGCTATCTCAGTGGGTAAAGGTACTTGCCTCCAAGTCTGATGGATTGGGTTTGATTCCTGGGAACCACACGATGGAAAGAGAGAGCAGACTTCTGTACGTTTCCCTCTGAGCTCCATACATGCTCTGTGGCATGAATATGTACACACCACACACACACACACACACACACACACACACGGGGTAGGGAGATGATAGATGATGGATGGATGGATGGATGGATGATAAAACTCAATAAAAAGGGGAGCTGGAGATACAGCTCAGTGCTTAAAAGCATTCATTGCTCTTGCAGTAGACTCAAGTTCTGTTCCCAACACCCACGTGGTGGCTCACAGGCATCCATAACTCCATTTCCAGGGGACCTGATACCATCTTTGACTTCTGACTTCCACATCACCATCAGGTATGCACATGGTACATATACATGCAGGCAAAACACTCAAACGCAGAAAACAAATGAATTTAAAGTAACAATTATAATAACAAGTCTTCTAAAATATTTTGGCTATTTTTTCATCTAGTTACACAATAAAATACATATTTATGTTTTCTAAACAAAAATATTTTCTAGGAAGCCATATTGTGATTTACAGAAGAAAAAGTAAAGTGCTTTAAAAATTCAGTATTGTATTAGACAGTCATGGGTTAAAATCTCAGATCTACTACTTCATGCTCTTTTATCTTAGCCAAGTGAGCAAACCTCCCCATCCTAGACAGTGTCAAGTGAAAAGCTGGTACTAACCTCATAGAGCCATGGTGAGACTAGAGGAAGGGTTAATTTTATTATGTGTGCATGCAAACACAGTTACCCACGGAAGCCAGAAGAGGGCACTAGATTACTGTGAGCTGGAGTTACAGGCATTTAAGAACTGCCAGACACAAGTGGAGGTGGGGTGGAGTCTAACATCACATCCTCAAAACAGCAGCAAGTGTCTTTCAGCTGCGGGGCTATCTGGACAGCTTGCACCCTTGGAAAGTACACAGGAACGAAGAAGGGCTTAAAAACATGACCTGTGTTGTGACAATTTCTCTGACTACTACCTTTCACTCTTAAAGCTAAATTTTAATCACTGGCATAGCCATCTTCCATTCTGTAGTTACAAAAAGTTGCAAGTTCTTAGCAATGATAGATATATCTTAGTTTAAAAAGCAGATAAGAGATAGTTTTCAATTATACTCTAATTAAAATATATGTGTTTGCCACTGTACAAAATGAGCAAAGAAACTCCTTGTTGTTCTTGTTTGCTCAATGATTTGTTTATTTCCTGGCAAGGTTTCACTTTGTACCCCAGGCTGGTCTTAAAAACTTGACAATTCTCCTGCCTCTGTCTCTTGAGCACAGGCATAACCTATGACACATTCAGCTGAACATAATTCATTTTTAGGTATGAAATGTCCCCCACTTGTCTCCACCAACACAGAGACAGCTACTTAAATATACAGAGCTGCTCTGCCTTTTTGGAATTGGGGGTTCAGGTGTATCCTGTCCTCAACACTTTGCAAATCTCTGGTCTCAGGAAGCACCCTGTAAGTAATGCCTGAGCCACTAGGGGTTGCTTGCTATGTGGACGCTGCACATAAAGCGTCCACAGGGGAAAGCAGTGAAGGGCCCCTTGCTTTCTTGGCTAATGTGGATGGATATAGTGTACTGAGGACAGTTTCTGCTGACGGTATTTACAAACTTTCCACTAACTACAGATATGCGATGGACATCTGCATCTTTGGGTGGTGCCTCTGTAAATCTAAACAACCTTAAATTGGACCAGGCATGATGGCGCATGCCTTTAGTCCCATCACTTGGAAGACAGAGGCAGTCAGATCAGATCTCTGGGAGTTTGAGTTCAAAGCCATCCTGGTCTACATGGTGAGTTCCAGGACAGCCAGGACTACACAGAAAAAAAAAAAAAACCTGTCATAAATAAATCCCTTAGATCAAAAGTATTGTGCCTAGACTGAAGATGTATACTTTTCCTTGCCTTTACTCCCTGAATGATTCAGACTAATAACTATTCACATAGCATTTGCATTGCAGTAGTCTGTATACTACTCACAATATAGAGGAAACCATATGTCAGTCCCATTTTATATGAGTAACTTGGGCCATAGCTTCTCTATTTAAGACATCTTAGAACAAACACTCATAGAAACTAAGGAACAACTGACCACATGGCCAACGTCTTTCTGTCAATCTTTCTAACCTGTAAGTTGACCCTGCGTCATTGAATGGAAATGACTTTTGTACCTGTCACTTTTTCGGGCCTCACACTAGAGTAAGAACAAGTAAGGAAAAAGAGATTTTTTTCAAATATATTGAAATAAGCTTTGAAAAAGATCATTTCTCTGTGTATAATGTACTTCCTCCAAGGAGTTCAAGCCAACGGGATTTGATCATAGATCTGGAGCCTACCCGAAATAACAGAAGCAAACATTTGTCTGCTAATATACATGTTTATCAGCATTCCTTCTCTGTTCAACTAAGAAGATAAGAAAAACTTTGAAATAACATTCCACCCACCCACACATAAACATAACAAACAAAACCAACAAAACAAAAACAAACACTTCAAATCTTAAACTTTAGATAACACCACACCTACTCTTAACCCTCCCAGTCAGTGTCCTTGATAAGGGACACTGAACAACCTCAGACGCCTAGGCCCTCAGTACCCCTTATGGAGCTAAGAACCACCAACAGAAGGGCAAACCGTTTTTCTAAGAAAATGCCTTCCCGGAAATCGCTGATGTTCCCGTCACAGACTGAACCGTACATCTGTGATAGAAGAAAGCCTTCATCAAACTAATTCAAGAAGCTGGTTAAATAATATAGTACCTAAGAACCAGTCTTTCTCAGTTTCAGTGGACACTAATTTTGGTGACAAAGGGTATTATTAAACCGTACAAGTTTTAAGGCTACAGTAAATAGAAGCAGTTGCTGACAACTGAACAATTTGACAAGGTTGGATTGTCACACAATCAGGCTAGAGCTCATTTTTCCTGAAATGCAGCTACCCCTGAAGCTGATGATGAGATAAAACATTTCAATTCTGGGTAAGTCATCTACTATTGAAGGCTAAAGTATTTCTGGACAATCCCAAATAATTCTTAAACGTCCATGTGTAGAAAATGCAAGATGAATATTTTTTAAAAAAGTATTTCCTTCCCGCAAAGATTTCAATTGGAACCTAAAACATTTTAATATGAATCACATTAAGTAGGACTGATGACTGACCTACAAATAATATCTCAGATAGTTCGTACATCTTAACCTGACAAAAGATCCACTAATCGGAAGCAACTCCTATTTTTGAAAGGTAAATTATGCCGACACTGAAAAGGTCTGTTAACTTTCCAACAGGTCAAACAATAGAAGCTCACTAATCCACTTCCAGTGTCTCTCCAATGCTCCTCACAGTCACAAGGCAACCTGGCCACCCTGATGTGAAAGCAAGGAAGGCATCCCTCGGTCATGAGTACAGGGACGCTAATACAAGTCCTTCATTCACTTCCAAGTTCATCTATTTGAAACCATCTCTAGAACTCTCTCACTTATTGTCTATTTAAAGCTATTTTCATCTATGACACAAACCCAATACAAACTAAGTCTTAAAGTCACAAGGGCCCTACTTAGTAAGAAAATAAGAGAGATTACATAATTATTATATAATTATAATAATTAGCCCAGGATTTCTAAGCCAAGGAAAGAAACTATGAAAGAAAGAAACCATGTTCTTTCTGACAGTAAAGGCAAAACACAGAAATAATCTCTTCAAAAGGAGTGTGCAGCCAGGTCATGGTGGCGCACGCCTTTAATCCCAGCACTCGTGAGGCAGAAGCAGGCAGATTTGTGAGGCCAGTCTGGTCTACAGAGTGAGTTCCAGGACAGCCAGGGCTACAGAGAAACCCTGTCTCAAAAAAACAAAAATAACTTAAAATTAAAAAACAAAACAAAACAAACAAACAAACAAAAAGAGCATACAATCCTGCCTTGAGCTCTCTCACATAAAATCTACAAAAGAATTGGTACATACATAAGATCACTGAATCATGGCGGCTTGGGAGATGACTCAGTAAGAGTCATTGCCCTGAAAGCAGGAGGTCCTAAGTTCAAATCCCAGCATCCATGTAGAAGCTTAGCAGGCAGCTGTGTACACCTGCAACCCCAGCACTAGGAGACAGAGGCAGCAGTACCCAAGGTTCTCAGTTGCCAGTTAAACTGACTGAGCCAGTGAGCTTTGGTTAGGTGAGAGTTCCCGTCTTAATAAGGTAAAGACACTGCATGCAGAGCACACATATGTGAACACGCACACATGCACACACACTCACGCATGTTCAATTGCATCAAAGGCGATGCCTTGACAAGGCATGTTGGCAGAAGGTAAGGGTCCCTCACTCTATCAACGCAGCTCAGAGCTGTATTCTCTCTTTTTCCAGTAACTGACATTACAATGAACTCTTTACTGACACGAAATGACCTGTGCTTTTGTTTGGTTCCGGTTGCTTTGTGAGTGTCATTGGGCAACGTCATTTGGACCAGGTTAGCCTCCTCCAGCCTCTCCCTCTCCTGCAGGGATTACAGGTTAGTGTCATATCCTCTGCTTTGTTCATAATTGCAGATATTGTCAGTCTTAGCTCTCCCAAAAAGGGTAATAACTGCCATTACCAAGGCAGCTGAGACTAAAACCTAGAGTCCTGGAGGAGAAGAGCAATGACTGAGCCTACAGAGAGACACACAGACACCCTGGGTTCCTTTTTGGGAGAAGAGACAACTTTATCTTACAAGTTGGTGTATTTGGTGCAGAGGGAGGTCCTGGGAATGCCAGACCTTATCCAGAGCTTTCGAGGTCGTAAGAGCTCCCAAACACACTTCCTCTAAGAGAAGCACCTAAGGCATTTTCCAAATGGATTTTAGTTAGCCCTGCAGAAGAGACAACTGAATGCCAATGGGAGAATTAACTTGAGTCAGAGGTCGCCCTACCCATGACTAATGCATGGCAGGCTTTCACCCAGTCTGTATAGCAGCATGCTACCGGATTGGCAGCTTTGAAGATTTGTTTCAAAATAAGGCATTTTGCTGCACCTCATCTGATGTGCTCTCCAGAACACACTTAAGAGGCTCCAACAGGAAGTCTTAGTTCAACTTTCTTTTCTTTTTTTTTTTGGTTTTTCGAGACAGGGTTTCTCTGTGTAGCCCTGGCTGTCCTGGAACTTATTCTGTAGACCAGGCTGGCCTCGAACTCAGAAATCCGCCTGCCTCTGCCTCCCGAGTGCTGGGATTAAAGGCATGAGCCACCGCTGCCTGGCACAACTGTCTTTATTTAGTATTATTAATATGCTAACAGAAGTACAATGTTTAACACCAAAACAGGCTTGCTGTCCTCCTTAACTGCACATTTCCTTTGTTTTGCTGGCAAACAACGTTTACAATAGTGTTGGGGAGTTCTTGGCACAGAAAATCCCAGACCCCTTGTACAAAAGAACCACATTCAGGATTCTCATAGAATGACTCAGAGACAGCAGGAAGTTAGAAAGGTGAAGGTAGAAAGGAGGGGAGAGAGAATATTTCACATAACATGTCCGCTCCATCTAAGGGAACCTACTGATCCAAGGCTCTGTACTTACATGGCCATGTTGATCCAGTTCGTTGTTGGTGAGCTTCACCTTTTCAAAAGACACCATCTGTTTGAGTAGCTGCTCTCCAGTAAAGGGGGAGTCTGGATGCACGTACAGCCTGCAGAGTGTGGGAGAGCTTTATTGGGGCATGCTTTAACAAAGGTGTCTTGAACTAAGCATATTGGCACACATGTCTATCATGTCAGCACTCAGAAGACTGAGGCAAAAAGATTGAGAGTTTGAGACTTGGGCTACAAAGTGGGAACCTGGATTCAAAACACAAACAAATGTCAGTGTTCATTCTAAATGATTTGATTCTAAAAGAACATATAAACATCATACAAGGGAGACATTTTTTTTGTCCCATGTACCTTGAATTTATTAAAATAGCAATGCTGAGGTAACCCCAAAGCATCTAACATACTTCTTTACGTCCCTGAGATCTTAGAAGTAATGAATACATTTTCTATTATCTGCTGAGCAAGCCATTTTACAAAGATGAGTTGTTTCTTTTTATAGTTTCCCTTTCTGGTCTACTGGTCTACCTCTATCAAAGGTGTGATCTTATTGTTAGAGGTATTTAAAAAAAAACTGCCAGAGTAAAGTCTACCTTTCCAATATAGGCAATTTAAATGAGAATAGATTTAGAGAATCACCTTATTTAAACCTAAAAGTGACTCAGTTTAATTTACAATGCAAAGGCAGGAGAATTTTCTATACAGGACACAGCAAATGTTTACTAGTCCATAGGTCAGACCTGAAAGCCCATTGTCCTGCCTACTTTAAACTCCAGCACACAGCTCTGCGCATCTCTATACATACCTGCTAAAGGAGCATTTTAACAAGCTAAGTGAACTTCTGGTTATTAAATTGATTTATTTATAGACAGCTTAAGCAAGAACGCTTTGATAAGAAAAATCTATTGTTCATTGATCAGTTGCTGTGTGGGAGGGACACAGCCTCACTGTGAAGGTCACCCACTCCTTCACTCCTGTTCTTGCCCTAAGTAAAGCACTTTGCCAATCTTAACCTTGCTGTCTTCCCCACCAAATCTTTCAAAACTGGAGTGAGGTGACAGAATAAATGAGAAGGAAGAAAAAATCATTTTTTAAATAAGACAAATTACATCCCCCCCCTTTCTTTTCTTTTCTTTTCTTTTTTTCTCTTCCTCTTTGTTTGTGAGCTAGAAACTGACACATGCTAAGCTCATGCCATATCACGGAGCTATATGACCAGCCCTAACAAATTCCTTTACCCATATACTGGGATATTTATAAATCAGTTATTACATAGGACCCTTAAAAAGCTTGACTTTATAAATAGTTTGATTTAAAAAGGCAGGGGCAAGTCATAAAATGAACATCCCTGGCAATGTTTGAATACAGAATGAGATGCCTGAGAACAGTCTATCAGACAAAAAGATTAAGAATCTGTACCCAAGCAGAAATGTGTGAAACAGGCCAAGAGCAAAGCCCAGAGGGGCGGGCAGGGTCAGAGAGCAGTACCCTGCCCACAGGGCAACTTCTCAGACCTCCTCTGAGCTTGTTACATTGTTTTCAGGAGGGTACTCATTACTGCCTTGTAAATAAGAGCATCCTTTGATAGTTGGAATACAACAATTTTATAAATACAGTCATTTTATTTATCAGTATCACATTGTCCTCCCCTAAAGTCCCAACTTACTAAAAGATCTAGAAATCGATGGCATATTCACTCTCCGTAACCACATTAACATAGTTATTAACTTGTTTAAATAAAGATCACCGTAGTAGCACAGAAATGTGGTGGCATGTTATTTTTGGTCATGAATAATGCTGTGCCTACTAAAACGACCAAATAATATTATCAAGTATTGTGCTTCCTGGTTCGAAATCACTGACTTTAGTCTGAGAAAAAAAAAGTCTTCTCAGATTTAGAAGCTTCATAGAAACTCACTTTGTACCAGGAGCTTAAGCATTCTAATCTCTCAAGCTCCCTCTTCTATGAAGGTGGAAAATGTAACAAACTATTTTCTGTAGTAATAATAATAACAACCAGGAATTTCCATGAATTATCTAAAATGTTTCCATTTCATGGTTTTATCTAATATTAATATAAATAAGCTGAACCAGGATACATGAAACAACATACAGGAAATCCTTCCTCCCTCCTCCCCATCCTCCTGACCTAAAACTCCAGCAATTGCTTAAATATGCTTCAGTTAAGATAGTACATGATAGGCACTTTGCTTTCCCTAACCAGAGCAGATTAGAAACATAAACAAGTATGTCATATTTCTGAAGTCCCACTGGCCTGCAGCATTTGTTCATACCTTCAGAGAGAAGAAAAACCACGGATAAATAAGAATGAAAGACTAGAGAAAAAGAAAGGCCAGAGAAAGCAAAAAACTAATGGATGCGTAGAAAAATGGTAAAGAATCTGATTAAATTCGTACCCCACCCCCTTGAGATCTGTGTTAAAGAGAAATTGAAAACATAGGAATTGTGACCCATTAAAATCGAAGCAGTCTGGTTACGGTAGCAGAGGAACCATGAGTCTGAGTACAGCCTGATCTCACAAAAAGTAAATAAACTGAATTGGCTTTTCAGACGTAAATAATAAAAAGCACTGAATTCTATCAAGTTTAATATCTATTATGAAGTATTGCTTTTTCACTTAGAAGAACAAATTGCTGTTTGCAGGTATTGTTTAGTCCTAATTGTTTAATATGCTGACATGGAAGGTAGCTGTCTCGGTAAGGTCTCTTTTAGGAACAGAAAGTCAAAGATGCTGTTATCTGTTTCCTGGTGTCTTTAACAAAGGCCAATAATGTGACCACTGCTTGTGATGCTGATGTTCTTTCAGCACCACGGGTACACCATTCCACTGTGCTGTGGAGTCAGCAGCTTCTGACAAGATGTTACAAAGAAGCGTCTTGGTAACATCTTCTTTGAAACACCTCCAGGATCTTAAATCTGTAAGTTGAAATAAATTCTTGGGTGTGATCTAACTTTCAATCAATTGCCAAAAATTACTCATGAAAGGTGCATTTTCTTATTCAAAACAACGGAGTTGGTGCACAAACTACTTGCTTCACATTAACATCTACCGACAGAGCCGTGTGACCTCAGCTATTGCTCCTACTCCTCCTGAATGCTTCTTTGAATAAAATACTCCAAAGAGAATTTTATAGAGACTTTTTAAGACAGGATACACCAAGAAAAAAATTATTAGCAAAGTAACTCAAAAAACAAGTTGGATTGTCTCCAATGTGTTAGTCATGTTTAATGTAAAGGAATATTAGCTTGTGGAATTATGTTGATCCATCAAAATTGTAAAGAGGAGGAAGAAATGCTTAAAACCTGTGAATCTTCTGTGGGTCAAAACCAATCAATTTTACTGAAATGATGCTTATTCTATGAAGATATAATCACACTTTAACGATTTTCTAAAATATGTACATGAAGATTTTAGGGCAACTATCAGCACATTTATTTAATCTGACTCTAAGTAGCCTATTAGAAATATTACTCATAGACATGAATCTCAAAAAGTCACATTTCTAACACATATTCAAACTAAAATTTCACGAATTAAAGGTAACCTTTGCTTCATGCACAATGTTCACCTTTCTTGAAGACTGACCGACATGCTTTGTATTCAGTCATGCATGTCCTTGCTTAAAAATCTCTTTTCCGGACAGAGCTCAGTGCTTAAAAGCAACTTGCTTAAAATTCCCATAAATCAGAAGGATTAATACCACTCTACTCTTCAAGAAGTCCAGAGTCACAAACCTGGCTGGCAGAGGAGGATCAGCCTTGCCAGCCACCAGCCAGGACGACCGGTGGTAGGCATAGCGATATCTCTTGTTGTCCACCGGGACGATGTCCATCAAGACTATGTACTTGGCCTCAGGATCCACTCCAGAAAATGACACGCGGATGGTGGGGAACATCCTCCTGACAAAGAGAAAGAAGCCAAATTCACTCTTTATAAAGGGCCAACTTGAATGGGGAGACCGGAAGAAGGTTGGAACCACCCACCCGCTATGTAGTTCCCAATTTCCCTCTTGGTTTTTGTTCTTTACTTGGTTGGTTGATTTGTTTTCTTAATTAACCTTCAGAAATGTGCCCACAGAGACACGACTTTCCCTACAAAAATGATTTTATACCTTTTTTACAGGGACCTTTACTGGTAAGTAAAAAAATTGTGCTTGTTTTGTTTTCTCCCAAACAACCAGAGATGACTCAGTTGCTCAACCCACCAAAAATCCCGGGCATTCCTTAGGGAGGACATTCGTAAAGTCAGATTCTGAGATCTGATAGGAATTGCTCAGGGTCTAGAGGGACCTGCCTCTCCCTGCCTTTCTCCCGAGCAGCTCCTGTGTCTGGGGCCGCCGCCCCAGCCCGCTTCCAACCCGGAGTTCCATCGTTCAGATTTTGTCTTCCGTCCGGGTTTTCAGCTGAGTTTTCATTGGAAGCGGGAGGCTTGCGCAAACTGAATTAAACCTGGAGTCTCTCCTCCTCCTCCTCCTCCTCCTCCTCCTCCTCCTCCTCCTCCTCCTCCTCCTCCTCCTCCTCCTCCTTCTTTCTGTAGCCTCTATCCAAACTCCCCACACACGTGCCTTGCTCCGAACCCAAAATGCCAGGATGGGAGCAAAGACCGCGCTGTGTGTGTGGCAAGGTTCCCATCTCCGTTTGTGGCACGGTACAGCCAGACCCTGTTTCACTTCCAGTTTCAAGGCCCTTCTAAGGTGAACTGGTGGGAAGCGGAGACCCCTGAGCTTAGCCAACACTCTAAGCCCGGGCTGGCAGTTCCCAATCATGGCTCCGGAGAGCGCAGCGTGTAACCTTTGCTCAGTGCCCGCCCGCCCACGCCAACTACCTGCCAGACTTGGTGATAATCATCTCCGTGCCCAGTTCATGGAATTTGTCCCAGAGCTCCTTCGTTTCCAGGCTGCAGGCGATTTTAGCCATCTCTTCGCTGGGGATGATTGGGGTGGTGGGGATCAGTGGCTCTGTGCACAGAGAGGATGAGGAAGGGCTGCTGCCCCCGCCGCCAAACTCCGCGTGAGCATCCAGGCTTGTCAGCTCGCCCAGCGGCTGGGCACAGGATGATTTCTCCACAAATTGTTCTGGAGGAAATGAGAAGGAAGAATGACTGCTATCACTAGCTAACAAGGAACACTGGGAAGGAGCTGGAGAGAGAACCCAAAATAGGCACTTGGATTTGACGCTACTAAACTCGGAAACTCGGGGCAGAAAAGCATGAGCCATTACTGTGCAAAATGAAGCTGAGACATGCTCGGGGCTAGGCGCTAACTAAATCAAATGAGCAGTCTGTCTAGAACAAGGGCCGAATTATTGCTTCCTTGGCTGAAGCACTCTTAAGAATAGAATATGAGAAATGAAGGAAAGGGAAGGTTGTGGTCTTGTAGGATAAAATGTACCTATTAAGACAATCATCCCAAATTCTAGACTTTGCAGCTGCAGAGGGTGGCACTCGAAAAATACCAGCACCCAGGTTGCTAAATCACAGGGGTGGGCTCGAACAGAATTTTTATTTTTTAAAGGTAGGGACAGATTAGAGGAGCGATTATGTATGCAACTATTTTTTTCTCCAAATAGCCCCGGAAGTGAGGGGAACAACTTCAACTCCAGAATAGCAGGAAATAAAAGAGAGGAAAATGTTTTGCCACCCACCAGTAGGTTGAAATATCAGCTGCCTATGAACCAAACATTCCTGGCCCAACTGATAAGAAGATGGACCTCCACGCTAACTTTGGGGCAATACTGGGCAGGGCAGGTGTCTGTTTGTCTGTTTTCTCTGTTTGTTTGATTTTGTTTTCCCCTGCCAATTATCTTTCATCTCTTAAAAAAGAAACTACTTCAATTCCCTCTCCCCAATCAAACCAGTATGTTCTAACTGCTCTCTAGAAAGCCAACCAGTTGCAGCTGTGTGTATGCACACACACACTTGTGTGGTGTGTGGTGTGTGCTTGAGTTTAAGCTATGAAATGGTTTCTTTTTTTTCTCATGCTTCTTAATGTGAGGCTAACGGAAAATAGACACTTGCCCTTCTCATGAAGCGGTAATTAAGTATTATCAAATGAATTGTTCTGCAGGCTGTTTCAAAATCAGAAACCAGGACAGTACCAACATCCTAAAACACTTTTGGAAGAATATGCACACCACATCTTCATAGGGAATTGGGACACAATCTAATCTTCTCTTATTTCGAAGGACTGACAAGCAAGCCCTGTAAGTGCCACCAGGCCAGAGCACCACAGAAATAGAGAAGGACTACAAGAAAACAGAACTGCCCAAGAGGCTATTTGGTATAGAATAGACTTGAGTGACCAAGCGGTCTGAGACACATTGGAAACGCACCATTTGCAGACTTTTTTTTTTTTTTTTTTTTTCAGTGAAAACAACCCACTATCTCCTAACAGAACTTTTGGGTGTTTCTGTTTCTGAGTCTTGGTTTAGATATACATTAAGTAATTGTGCTCTGTTGGGCTGGTGAGTGGAAGGGTTAAGTCTAAAATGAACAAGAGCTGTTCTCAAAACAGGTGAGCAGGCTCCTTTCAGAGACTGGAGGAGGGAGCTGGGGGGGGGGACGGTGATAGCTAGGATTGGCTTAGCATTTAGAATTCGTAATTTTGATTGAAGAAAGTTTTTGTTGTTGCTTTGTTTTATTCTGTTTTGTTTGGGAAATTAGAGAAAGAAATGATGCAGAAATGATAGTAGTGGCACTGATAAGCTTCCAGACCACTGCTCACATGTCTGTCAGGAATTTTGACCTGAGATTTTCTTTTTCCTCCTGGGTACCGAAACGAGATGGAGGTATTAAATTCCCTAAGTAAAAGGGATAATGATCGGAAGCCTCAGCAGGCTCAACTTCGACAGTAGTAGCCAATGCTGGCTCTAAATAGTGGGGATTTGTTGACTAGCTCACACTGCTTTCGCAGACCTTGACGTAGACAGAAGTTAGGGGCTGTTATCCACACTAGTTTCCTGGTCTTACATCTCCTTCTTGGTGTCACTGTTGTTTTGAACTTTAATAATCTCCTGTTCCTGAGCAAGCTCCTTAGTTTCCCGGGCCCCTTACCGATTCTCCTCCTACTGTTACCTTGGATTGCTATGCATTAGCGTTGAGAAAGGTTGGAGAAAAGAAAAAGTGGTTTTGTTTCTTTTTTCAATTGCCTTAACTTAGCTATTTGATTTCGGATTTTAAGAATAGACGGTGACTGGGGTGCCTGAGAGTTACTTCCACGGCCCCTAGAGAGAACACAACTCTTCCTCTGGGTTGTAAGGGTTTCAGAACCCTGTCTTGAGCAGCTGCTTTTAAACAGCTCTCATGTGCTCAAGAGACCCTCGCCACTCATCTCTCTTTAATCTGTGCCTAGTGTCCTCTGTAAAGAAAACGGTTTTTACAAAGGCAGTGTAGCTAAACATCGAAGAATTCGGAGAGGCTTTGCAAGTCTCGATTGAAAATGGCAAGTATAAAATGGGGGTTCCAGACAAGCCTCGCGCTTTCTTGGAGAAAACGGCTCCTGCGTTGGAAACCGGCTTATTTTCTAGTCCTTTATTAAGACTGTTTATTGTGATAGAAAAAGTTAAACTGGTTTCTTGTGAAGTTGCTCAGTGTCTTTGATTCCAAGCAGAGGGTCAGGATCCCGCGCCTTAACCCTTACTTGTCCTTGAATTTGTTTTCATTCAAACAAATTCTTGCTATCTGCTTGACATCGGGATTCCAAGAAACTGGGGAAAGAGAATACAAACACAAACCGGATTCCTACGACCTTTAGTTGACGGTGAAACCCCCAAAGAAAACTTGGGAGGAGAAAAAAAAAAGAAAATCTTCCTCCGAGGACCGAATTCTGGTCCATAGTCTGAGACGTCAGCAGTGAATCTAGCCGGTAGAAAAAAGCCACCTTTGCTTCCCACGGGAGCAAGCCTCCCGGGCCCCAACTGACGGCCTAGAACCCCGACTTACCCAGGGGTTTGATGGTGTTCTCTGCTGCCTCCTTCTCCTTGGGGCCGCCGCTGGACATAAGCGCGGCGATGGAGAAGGCATTGGCTCGAGAGGAGAGCTGGGGCTTGGTCGACGCGGTGAACTCCATGGTTCCCAGCGTGCGGTCCTGCTCAGGGACCTGGCCTGCCAAACCACAGTCCAGCTTCCCCAAAGGGAGACAAAGACCCGAAATGCAGCTCAAAGTTCCCGAGAGCAGGCAGAGCGGAGCTGGGGACTCCCGAAGAGTCCGATCCCACGTTCCTAGGGCTCTACGATGACCTCTCCAGTCCACTAGAGCAAAGCAGGGGAGCCGTAGAGACTTGGAACCAGCAGGAAAGCAAGGTGGGGGATCAGCCAGGAACTCAAAACTGTGTGTAAGCCCACTGCGCAAAACGCGGGGTCCCCAGCACCCACGCTTCTCCCTCCCTTCCCTGGGCCCAGGTCCCGGGGAGGTGACGATCGGCCGTGGGACTCTAGAGGGTGCGGAGACCTGGAGTCGGACCTCCTCCAGGAGCAAGGAGGTCGCAGCAAGGCGCGACCTAAACTGTGCCTTGGCGCCCGCTCCCTCGCGCCTTAATTTGCTGGCATTGGCCGTCCCTGCAAGCAGCAGCCAGTCAGCTTAGTCTCACGTCACTGCTTCCTGGCTGCGCGGCGTGGGGCGGGGCCGAGAGGCGACCGGAGAGAGCGCCTAGGGCACTGCGCCCTCCTGCCTCTGCGCTCCCGGTGAGGAGCCCGAGATGATGCACAGTGAACCGTGCCACTATCAGGGTGGCGCAGCTAGTCCTACCACCTCGGCCCAGAGTCTCAGATCCCACAGGAGGGCAGCTTGCACTGTCTAGAAAGGCACTTTCACTGCCACCCAGAACCAGAGATACACGTGTGGCGCAGGATCGAATGTCACCAGAGGAAGTCCTACTGAGTTTCGCTATTTTCTCTCTATCCGACTGGAGCTCAGAAGATCTCAAACAGTTGAGAAGCGCCTTTTAGAGCAAATCCCTCATCGCTGAGCAGCATTAACTTGGTGACCGCTGTGTTGTACAGTGACCATTTCTAGGTCCCTTACTTGATGGGTCCCCAAGTTTTATCTACTTTCACAGAGAGCTGGAGAGGCACGGCTCTGGGAAAGAAACGCTGAGCTGCAGAGTGCCTGTAGGAAAGAGGCTTTTGTTTTGGTTTTTTGTTTGTTTTGTTTGTTTGTTTGTTGTTGTTCTTCTTTGTTGCTTTTTGTCTTTTGGGGGAACCTGGCCTTCTGCTGCGTAGTGATTTGATAGCTTCTCTTCTAGTCTGGGTTTTCTATTCTGGAGACTGAAAAGTAGGGCAGTGGCCCGAAATAAAGAGCAGGGTCAGGACACGGAGCTCTACTGGCAACCATACGAGCACCTTGGGAGTGCAGTGGGAGAGTGTGACCTTACCAGCTTTCTGGCTTTTCCAGAATCATCTATCTGCCTTGCAGACTGGGCTAGGGACTTCCCACGGCCTTGTGGAGGGAGTTCTGTTGGCCTTGCTCAGTCTAAATAACTTGAATTCTCCAAATTCGCAGGGTAATCCGCTTCACTCTCAGCCGTGTAAACTCTAGAGGACACACACACAAACTCAAGCTATACTTGTAAATATTTGCTCGCCTTTCCAGCCAGTTGGTCTGGAGATTAGGAACCTCTTGGTAGGTGGGGGGGGGGGGACGTAAAAAGAAAGACAGCTCCTGTCTCCCACTGCATCCTCTTCACAGACAGAATAACTATGAAGAACATCCCGTGTAAATAGAACGTTGGCATCTGAGGAAGTTCTGATTTAGGCTGGCTTGGCCATACTATGTTTGCTCATTTCAACATCTGTGTTGTAATGTGTCAATGTTGGGGGTGGGGATTAGAAATTAGTAAAACAGCAGATTTTTCATACTAGAAGGTTTTTTTTTCTTCCTCTCCTTGTCTGGGCCACCTACTTTGAAAAGATCGAAGGTGACAAGTTGGCAGAGCAGTGTCTCTTTTCTGCAAGTCTCCCCCCCCCCCATTTCCATCCACGTCTCTGTCACTCCCCTCCCCTCCCTCCAGATCATGAATCTCAGAACTCACAAGTGTATGCATGCAAGTGCAAACCAGTAGAGAGTATCAGATGCCCTGGAGCTGGGATTACAGGCTGTGGTGAGCCCAATCTAGGAAGTGAAGTCCTCCAGAGCTCTGAAGAGCAGCAAACGCTTTTAGCTGCTCATTCATCTCTCCTGGCTTTAGATACAATGTCCTAATCAAGGTAATGTTCTCTTTTTATTGTAAGGTTCCCATTGGTTTGCTTCTTTCTGAATTTTTAGAGTTTGTCAAGGAACATGGATTTCTTTGAAGAAGTAAGTTTTTTTTTTTTTTAATTAGGGAGAGAGAGAAGAAGTTAACATAGACCTTGATATAATGCTTCAACTAATGTTGTGGATTTTGTTTGTTGGATCTAGTTTTCAATAGCTCACTGTGTTGTTACACCTCAGTTAATAAAACTTGCTATTCCATCTTACTTAAGGGGAGGTACTGTCTTTATTACCATGTGGCTTAGACTCTAGGTGGAATGGCATCTTGGAAGATACACCAGTTTCAGAGAAGCTGGTGGAGCACAGGAAAGCAGAATTGCTGAGCTCATTTTCCACTTTTTTACAAGTGCCACTGTATTCCAGTTCTGGGAAGTTTATGGGCAGAAAATCACTCAAAAGCAGAAGAAGCTGAGCAAGTGGGAAGAGACAGCAAGCTAAAAGAATTGAAATGGACACTTAAACAAATCCATAGGCCAGGGGTGAGTCACTTGGGTGTCCCTAAGCTATGCATCTTGCTGGCGTTCAAACCATCACCACAAAGAAACAATTCTACATGGTTATGATCCTGGTATGCCACTCTCCTCTTAGACCCATTGCCTATACAAATCAGTGTGTTGCTATAAGACCCGGATCCAGTGCTGACAGAGAGGAACCACCTCAGGGTAATTCAAACCTCCTACCTACAGAAGCTGAGGGTGACTAGCTCTGCCGTCAGTTCAAACCCTCGAGGAGCAAGGGTTAATGCATAAAACCACCCAAGGAGCTAGAACAAAGCAATCACATTAACACTTCTCTCAACCCTGCCCAAGCTGATGACAGGCTTGTGTGTTCAGGCTGCTTTCAGATACTGGAAAAGGCATTGAACTTGAGGAAAGCTTTGAGTCTTGACTTTTAACACTTGTTAGCACTGTGGTTTTGTAGGCTTCCCAACCCTTTCAAAACTTCAGCTTCATCATCTAATTTAAAATGGGACTGATATTTTATTGCTATATGGTAGGTGGCTTTGTGAATTTAAAAATGTGCAGTGTGGGTAAAGCACCCAACCATAAATAACAATGATTACTCCACATAAGCAAAGCTATACAGCTATTTTATTATTTGAATTTGATCACAGATCTGTCAGATTGTTCTGGAATATACACCACGTAGAGGCGCTTGGACTATCACAGAGAGCTAAACTTCAAACCTAGCAGAGCCACTTAAAGTTCCGTATTGTCGGGAAGGACTGGGCAATTTCCCTTAATATAAGACACACATATTAGAAAATTCTCTTTTGTAGCCCCCTGAGCTCAGGAACTTAGACAACTTCCTAAAACTGTCTAGGAAGTAGTCAGCGACCTGCTTTCAGCCAAGGTTCCTGACTTAACGAATGCTCTCTGAACCTTTGCTGGGAGCTGTAGGGACAGATCCCGCAAAGATCTAGCTGACAGTCCGCAGGCACCGAGGGTGAGAGCTGAGCCAGGCGTCTGGCCAGATACCAAGCAGAGGGCGTCACCGGGAGCAGGGGTTTGGAAGCAGAAGTCAAGGGCAATAGAGACATCAGCTTCTGAGTAATCAGGCAACTACTTCTTATAATGGCTCGAAGTCCTGTCCAGATCTTCCTTCCAGTACTTCCCGGTAGACAATTTTTTTTTCCCTGCCACCGAGCCTTTAGATCAGTACATTTGGGTTGTAGAGGAGGAGAGACGCCCCAATCAGTGCGGGGGGGTCTGGGGGGTTGCAGGGTGGCAACATCCCTAAAGGGCCCCTGAGGAAGGAACGTTCCTTGGGACGCGGGAGCATTGCGCTGCCTGGTGCTCGGTAAGGAGCTCTCTGCGCAAAATCAGACTGCAACTAGAGAGGAGAGGAACGTTAGGTATTTTCGAACACAAGTGGTTTGTGGGAAGCAAGGGCGTGGGTCCCAGCAAAAGCCACAGGATGTGGCCCTAGACCTCCAGATCTGCAGGGGACCTTGGTAGCTCTAAAGCTACTTCACCCAGTTTCCTTTCTAAGGCCAAAGCAGAGACAGCTTCGTACGTGTTGCGACCCTGTTCCAGGATCTGAGTGAACGTGCACCTGGGACCTCACATTCCTGCCCAGCCTAGGCTGGAAGGAGAGGGACATAGAACAGACGTTAGGCAGTTGCGGTCCATCTTCAGTGCCCACGTGATCTGGAGATCAGGCACCAGAGGCTACAGAATATTTCCTTAGCTGCAGGCTCGAGAAGTGCAGCAGCTGAGGAGACTGTAGCCTCCATGGCCACGCGTGTCCCAATGGGACCGGTTCTCCGCTTGCCAGAGTATTGGTCTGGCTCCATTCCGCAGAGCCTTTGGTCCTGTGGCCTTGACAACTCACATTCACCCCGTCCCTGCATCTTCTCTTCCCTTCTTAGCAAGAAACCTCTCTCCCGGCACCAAACCACCGGCTACTGAAGGCTGGCTGCTATTTAAAAGTCAAGGATTTCAAATATTTCGATTTTTAAAATCACATTAAAATATTTGCTTGATTGCTGAGGTTGGGTCACTTCTACATATAGGAGTCTCACCTGATCCAAAGCTTGTCGGGAAGGTTAAGAGTTTAATAGAAATGATGTTGACAATAAGCAAAAGAACGGGGACTGAAAGCAAATGTGCAGCGTTAGAAGAGCCGCACCTGCTTAGAGTGCCCGCTCTTAGAGCATCCCCCACCTCCCACCCCCCACCCCCCACCCGCAGCAGCTAGTGGGAAACAGACACAGGCTCAGTCCACTCGGGCCTTTGGTGAAGATCCAGTTGGACAAATTCTCTCGTGATGCGGGAGGATGTTCATGGGCCTGTGTGGACAGCTGTCATAGCCGAAAGGTCCTTCCAAAGCTTCGATTTCATCGGCTTTTAAAACGAAAACAAATTCAAAATGCATATAGGGCCTTGTGGTGCCTTTTCCCTGTTAAGGAGGGCCAGTATGGGAGATGCTACCCAGTTAAACTCAAGCAATCCAATCTGCTCAAATGGTTCCTTTAGCTGCCACAACTGTGCACTGCCCCTTCTGGTGACTGCAGGAGCGGTCCCCTGTTTGCCACTTTGCACTAGGCAGGAAGCCGAAACAGCTGTTTAATTACAATAGACCCAAATTTTGATCAGGGGTTAGAGATGTTAAGGTGAAGCCCTGCCTCCATGGTCTCTTCTATAGACCCTAGCAAGACACCAGAGAAGCCACTGTTTGAAGCCCCACCCCTACCCCTAGAAGTGGGCAAAACTCTCCCATTAAGGATAACTGGCTTCAGACAGCTTGAGGCAAACATGAGGGAGCAAACACTTATGCATCTAGCAAACAAAAAATGCACAGTGTTTGTTCATTCACCAATATAGCTAGCGCTTACTTTAGTATGGTTACTGTGCCAAGCTTAATGATCAGAATCCTAAAGGTCTCAATGTAACTCAATATGGGACATGGATAATAAGCACACACAATGACCATATAAGATATAGAAATTGTAGGAAATATTTAACCGGGCATTGGTGGTACAAATCTTTAATTTCAGCGCTCAGGAGACAGAGGAAGGTGGATCTCGCTGAGTTCCAGGCCACAAGGTTACAAGGAGAAACTCTGTCTTGAAAACAAAACAAAAAAATGAGGAGGAGGAGGAGAAAAAGGGAGCAAAAAAGAGAGGAAGAAAGGAAGAACAGAAGGAAGGAAGGGAAAGAAGGAAATTGTAGGAATTATTTAAGGAAATTAAAAGAGAACTTAGAGAATTCAGCTTATTAAAGCATCCGTATGGAAAATAGGCCTGGCATTTCCATCAAAGAACAAATAAACAGCTTTCCAGCCCTTGTAGAGGAAGGGCTTTGTTTCCATATCTGCAAATACAGAAACTGATGAAATATCTACACCAGCTATCAAAGGAAGCCAACTCTATCTTGTGTGTGAGCAAGGATCTTCATACATTTCCCTTTTTTTGATTTAGAAATTGTATAATTATATCTTATCAAAAAACCGTGTTCAGGACCACAGTTCCAACCACACACTTAAGGAGTTTGATGAACAGCTGGCTCTCGAGCATCTGTGTGCTAGGTCTCAGGCACTTTGAGGTGGAGAGAAATGGGTGGGTAGTAAGTGGAGGAGGGCAGCTTCCTGCAGAAGCCAAGAGAGAAGCTGTTACTGTGAACACCTTGTTAGAATCGCTGCAGACCCACAGGCTCTTCCGCTGGATTGCCACGTATTGATTCACACTTTGAGGGTGTTTGGACCTTTCAGTTTTCCCATGAAACCAAAAAGCATCTATGTATACCCTAGTATTGCCATGCTTTGCAATGGCTAAATAAGTCACTGCCCAAGGCACAGAAGGAGTTTCAGGATGCAGTAGGGTGGGTCCCTGGTCGGTGTGAGCAGTCCGTTGGCTCCTCATTGGTCGCCTCCAGCCTATATCAATTTCGATACTAGCTTCCTGGGTTCGCGAAAGAAACAATTACTGGGAGACTAAATAATGTGTGAAGAAACTTGGGAAAACTCTGGACCATCGGCCTCTACAGCTTTAGTAGTACTTTTCTGAGAGTTACTACCTAATAGTGCTGGGCATCCCTCTTTAGTTCCACAGAATCTCCTTATACCCCTAAATTTGCCGCACTGCCAATATTAAGTCAGCTCCGCCCGTTTCGGTGGTGTGACTCTGGCCACTGTATCGCTCTGGGCCTTATTTTCTCTTGTTTTGAAAGGGCGGGGGTGTTCTGTAGCCCCGACCTTACGGAAGGGCAGTGTAGGTTGAAAGGTTCGGCGTGGGCAGGGCTTGTGCAGCACCGGACACCCTCTGGGGGCAGTGTCTGAGCTGGGCGGAAGGCGCGAGCTGGTTGGCGCCGTGATGGGCAGGTCGTACCCACCTGCTGTTCCTCTCCGAAGCGTAGACACCCGAGCCACCTCTCGGCTCTGGGATGCCTTGGTTCCCTCCTCTCTATCCCTTGCATCTGCTCCGGGTTCCAAACCCAGCCTTTGGAGCTGATGGCGCGATGGCAGAGCTCTAAGTGGCCCGGCTCCTGAAGGCCGTCCCAGGCCAGCGCTGCGGAGGTTCCTACGATCTTCTTTTTGGGGTGTGCACCAGGGTCACCTTTGGCCCCAGGCCTTTCCTCACGGACCAGAGGCCAGGGACTGCGCCTAGGGCTGCAGCTGCGGTGGCCCTGGGGCTGGGAAGTAGACGCCGAGGCGGAGCCTCTGCCACCGCTGGTCCCTGCTCCGCCGGCGCGGGAACCGGGCGCTGGCGGCGGCGGGGCCTTCCTCTGGCTGCCCCGCCATTTAATCAGGGCTATTATCAGACTGGGCTTGCAGGATGGCGCCGGCCAGCTTTACCCCTATTAGCACAGGGCGGGGTGGGGGTTGGGTCCCTGTCGCAGCTGCAGCACTTCTGGGGTATTGTGACAAAGGGCCACACATCGGTCCGGAGGAGGGAGCCACCTCTACCCAGCTTTCTACACTCCCGTGTTTTATTAGAATTTTATTTCCTAGCTTTTCGTTTGACTTCCCAGTTCTATATGGTAGAGGCCACTCACCAACTATTTTGAACCTCAGTTTTCTCATCTGAAAAATGGGTCTCGAGGGATATTCCCTCTCAAGCTAATAAAGATGAAAGAAGATGACACTCCTGGAGTGTTTAAGTGCTATACATTGCTATTAAATTAGAATTTGGCTTCTTAAAAAAAAAAATTGAGGCATTACTGACCAGCCTGCAACTCAAGGCGTTTCTCCTGCTTCAGTCTCCCAGGAGCTGGACTAGGAGGGCAGAACTTGGCTTTTTAAAAGCACCTCTCCATCCCCTCCCTCTCTAGTTTAAAAAAGAGTACAGGGGATGGAGACTGAAAGACGTTGAGCAGCGCCTGGGGGGGGGGGGGGTGTTTAGTTTCCACCACCGACAGGATTAAAGTGACTCCAGTCTCACTGGGACCTGTGTGACCTGGGGTAGATCCCTTCATCACTCTGTGCCTCCTTGGTCAAGTGGATGGAGGGCTAGCACCTGTATCACGTGACTAGACTCTGGGCACATTAAATGACCTGAAACCCTGGAAGGCTGAACTTAAAACACACCCAAGGCATTCACTAACTGCTATTAGCGAAATGGTTTTACAAGCCAGGGACTTCAGGCTTTCAAAAGACCTTCCTACACCTGCACCGGCAAGTTTTCTCTTCATCCCAAGGGGTATCTATGGGGAAAGATTCCAGTATTAGCTTAGAGAGAGGGGCTGTGCAATGCCTAACACTCTGATCTTCAGTTTCTTTACATTTCTTGCAGGACATCTTATTGACCGTCCTAAAAACAACAGTCCAGGCATAGAGAGCAGTCACCATTATTATCAGACTTAGAAGAAAAAAAAAGCTTCCTTACCACTCACAGCAAGTCTGGAATTATCAGCATTGTTTCTAATCAGTAAAGTGTAATTAGCAAAGCAGGGCTAATTAGTAAAGTGACCTTCTAAGTAGTGAATGTTTGTGAATCGTTCTTAAGTGGGATGTGCTGGGCGCTCAGCCCAGTCCCACAGCCTGCATGGGATTCCTTCCTCCTGAGCTGAGAGCTTCAGTCTTAGTGGCTCCAGCTCTTCAGTTTTTCCCAAAGCCTAATTCTAGCTATGGTTCTGAGATGACTGTTCCCTTGCCACATAAAACAACCAGCTATAATAATGGGTTTCAAGTGCCTAAATGTACCAAGAAGCAACACCTTGCTTTCTCTCACTTAACTGATGACAGAGGAAAGATCAAAAATAAAACTTCCTGTATCATGCAGCTATTAGATGGCGGTGCACTGGCTTGAACCCTGGTCTGCCTCTTAGCCTCCAGTGATGTTAACCCAGTTCTACTGGACTTTAAAACAGATTTGGAGTGCTGGTAATGAACGGAGACAGGAGAGAAACAACTGGGGACTGGAGCCAGAGGGGGCAGAGAATCTCTGCTGCTTCTTCTAGAGTCTTTAGCTGCTGTCTTGATTCTGAGGGCTTTATTAGTAGGTGTAACCACCTCACCATTGAGGTGCCAGTGACTCCCATAATGTGACTGTATGCTTCTTGCATTGTTCATTTGCTGTGCCATCCAAGGACCATTTGCTGGGATGTTATATATGTTAAAGTCCATGTGGAGGTGGGGTGTGTGTGTGTGTGTTTGTGTATATGTGTGTGTGTGCATGCACGCACACACAAGCATGAATGCATATATATAATTTCACTTTGAAATAAATTTAAAAATTTTACTTTTTAGCAAGTAAATTCTACTTTAAAGGCTTTTTTTTTTTTTTTTTTTTTTTGGTTTTTCGAGACAGGGTTTCTCTGTGTAGCCCTGGCTGTCCTGGAACTCACTCTGTAGACCAGGCTGGCCTCGAACTCAGAAATCTGCCTGCCTCTGCCTCCCGAGTGCTGGGATTAAAGGAGTGGGCTACCATGCCTGGCCAAAAGGCTTTGGTTTTAACAAACCAAATTATTCAGAAATATTTTTAAAAGACTTTGATAGAATTTATTAATTATTTTAAGGATTCAGAAAAAAAGCCATATTCTTTAAAACAGTTTTTTTCTATCTGGAGTTTAAGGTCTTCAAGGACATGAAGACTTCAGATCTTGTCTGTATTTCTTGGATCTACCCAGAGCTGCAGGACTCATGACCAGGATCATCTGGTTCATAAGGCAGGTGTATTTCTTATTTGATAGGGGACCTTCAAGGAACAAATGCTATTCATAAGCCCCTCATTTTATGTGATGCCAGTCAGTTAGGCAAATTCGGTTTTCTCAAAGTAACCTCACCTCATCTTCCACAAGTCACTCAGCACATTTATAACCTGCCAGATCTATTAAAGTAGAAATGGTTTAAAGAAAATGGATAGGATTTTATCTTCTCCATCTCTCTACAACTCATTTTATAAAACTCTTTAAGCTCTTCCATTTCTGCTCCCCTGACACATACCTTGATGGCCATTGATTTCTGTTCCCTGGGTTTCAGCTCTTTCTCCAACGTCACTATACTTTTGAGGAATCAACTTTCCAAACACATGAAACTTTGATGTTACAGCCAAGAAAGAAAGAGGAATGGGGAGCCTTTGCTAGGCATGGAATTAAGGCTTGCAGAATGGAAGTTAAACTGGTTCACGTTCCAACCAGAAACAACTGGAAGTCAAGGAGAGTGGAGACCAACCAGCTCAGGAAACAGAATAGCCTTGTCCCTCAATGAGTAGGACTGAACTGTGGCATGAGGGAAGTGCTGTCCAAGCAACATATTTACAATGTTTTATGTGGTGATATATATAATTAAAATCTAATTAGACCCTGAGTGCTATTATACAATAACAATATGTAATAAGTATTATATGTTATATATTAATGTGTATAACATATATATAAATACTATATATTATATATAAAATATATGTATATTTTTATATTAATAATATAAATACATCATATATAAATAATGCACAACATAAAATATGTAAATATATAAATATATCATTTTATTACATAAATATAATACATATTTATATCTATTATTTATATAATACATAATGCAGAATATATATTATAGAGTTATATATAATGTAACTAATATTATTATTGCCAATTAATTACATTATATAGTTACTATTATACTAATATATATAGTTTTATATATATAACTATCTTATATAATAATATTTTAAATATAAATTATGATATAAATGTATAATAAAATATATAGTATATATGACATATTTTATATATAAATTATATTTGCCTTTATATAATTTATATATAAATATATGTATTGAGATCTAACTAGCTACAAATTTGAAGGAAATGAGGTAATTGGAATAGTCTTGATGACAATAGAGATCTTGCTGTGAAACAAGTTTAATATAAATATATATTTATATAATATTAATATATTGACATATAAATATGTATTTATATAATATAAACATGTTCATATAAATATATCTTTAACTGAGATTATATAAAGAGCAACATTCTGCCAAACACACACACACATACACACACGTGTGTGCAGAGAGAAGAAATACATATACATAGGCACACAGACACAGACACACACACACTTGCTTACACAGGTACACAGCTGATGTGCTGAGGTGTGCGCTGTGAGTACAGAGAGCGTTCCTTTCTTGACTTGATGCTTACTGTAATGCAGAATGATTAGTCTGCAGGCTTAAAAGGATGGGGTGTGCAAGAAACCTGAGAATAAGAGCCCACTAGACCTCTTAGAGTAAATCATGTGGCTGGCCTAAGAGGCTGGTCCTCTTAAAAGGGAGATCACCTACTTTAACTATGGTCTTGCATGAGGCTAATTACTAGTTCTATCTTTCATTACACCCGAGCAAAGAATCACCTTAGATCCTCCAAGGCTTGTTCTGAAACACAAGCCAGATGAATTTGGGATCTGTTTACATTTCACAGATAAGTGAAGTGGCTAGGAACCTGTGGGACTAGAGATCAGAAACGTACTGCTCAGCACACCCCAGGCCTGACTCTTCCCATCCATAAGAGAGGACTCTCTGGAGAAGCCTGGAGGACCACCAGAGGTGGGGAAAGCATGAGAGATACACTGGATGGATATGAGCCAAGAACAGCAGCGTAAGGTATTAAAATGCTGCAGTGACACATATTATTTTGTAAGGTGGCTAAAAGGCTTAACATGAATAAATAAAAATAATTGATTACTCAAAAATTACAAAATGGATAAACTGTATTTGCACAGAATAGACTTTACAACTCTACGGAGATGTGTTGAGATCTGACTAACTATTAATTTAGAGGAAATGAGGGAATTGGGATTGTCTTGATGAAAATACAGATCTTACTGTGAAACAAGCTTTAATGGAGAAGATGGGACTAACCTTAGTGTAAGAGACTTGCTGAAGCAGTGCATTCAACTTTTATCAATCCAGAACAATTATATTTAAGTCTCATTAGTGATTTTTAATAAATACTTGTAGCAATAAGACCTACTTTCCTGTTAGTTTAAGGAGCCTGGGTTTATCAGGTTGACAGCCATGGAACTATGTCTGTCCTTGGCTACTAGTAATTATAAACCTTAAGGCTTCTGTTAACATGGTCTAGTTTGTCTGATGGCTGATGTGCCTTGAGCTGAGATTTAAATTACTAATCCTGGAGGCTGGAGAGATGGCTTCGTCAGTAAAGTGCTAGCTTTGCAAACATGAGGACCTGAGTTTGGCTCTCCAGGACTCAAAGGGACTACAGGCCTGCTGTGCCTGTAGTCTTAGCACTGAGGATGCAGAGACAGGAGGATCCCTGGGCCTTGCTTTTGGTCAGGTGGCTGACCTTGTCTCAAAAGAATAAGGTGACAGTAATCACAGAAGACTCCTTATGTTGACCTCTGGATCATACACACACACACACACACACACACACACACACACCTGATCTAAGAATTTCAGTGTGTTAGCTTTGTAGCACCGTTAGCAGTCCCTGACCCACACCACAGTGTTTGACACCTTTATCCAGTAAAGGTTGGATGTAGCAGCTTTTTAAATTTATTTTAATTTTTATTTCATGGGCATTGGTGCTTTGCCTGCCTATATTTTGTGTGAGGGTGTTAGATCCCTGAAACTGTAGTTACAGACAGTTGTGAGCTGTCATGTGGGTGCTGGGAATTGAACTCAGAACCTCTGAAAGAACAGCCAGTGCTCTTAACCACTGAGCCATCTCTCCGGTCCCTGGATTCAGCAGCTTCCAACTAGTGATTCACTCCTACAGGTTTCCATAATTAAAGTCATCTTGCTGCTATTAAATGCTGTGTATCCTTGTGGTTCCATCTCCTGCCAGCTTTGAGGTCTTCCTAAACAATACACAAACTCAGTTCTCACTCTTAGTACTACTGTTAGCATGTTTCACTTCATGTATGATACAGACCACAGAAAACAGTATTGTTGCTAATGCCATGCAAATATGTATTTTCAAACCTACCTTTTCAGTTCTCCCACCTCTGCACTGAGGTTCCAGTCTCTCATCTCACTTGAAGAGCTTCATTTAGCACCTTCTGTGCTTAAGGCCTGATGAGAGACAATTTTCTCCACTTTGACTGAAAATCCTCCCTTTGATTTTGAAAGAGAATTGCTTTTTAGATTTACATTTAATTGCTAACATGGATTTCTCAAATGCATCATCCTGGTGCTGGAGAGGTGGCAGAGTGGTTACACATGCTGTGCAGGTTGGTTTTCTTTGTCTATTTCACATGATCTGGATTCCTCATGGAAATGAAACTTCAATGGAGAAACTGCCTTCATCAGATTGGCCTGTAGGTAAGTCTGTAGGGCATTTTGTTGAGTAGTGGTTGATATGGAACAGGCAGGCTCATTGTGGGTAGTGTTGTCCCTGAATTTAAAACAAACAAGAAAAGCTGAGTAAGCCATGAACAACAAGCCAATAAGCAGCATTTCTCCATAGTCTTTGCTTCAGTTCCTGTCTCTAGGCTCCTATATTGAGTTCCTGCCTCTAGGCTCCTATATTGAGTTCTTGCCTCTAGGGTCCTATATTGAGCTTCTGCCTCTAGGTTCCTATATTGAGCTTCTGCCTCTAGGTTCCTATATTGAGTTCCTGCCTCTAGACTCCTATATTGAGCTCCTACCCTACCTTCCCTTCATGATAGACTGGAAACTAGAAACTGAAACAAAGCCCTTCTTCCCCCAAGCTTCTGGTCACAGTGTTTTATCTATGCTGTGGTGATTTGAATGATATTGACTTCCATGTGTTCATATATTTCAATGTGTAATTCCCAGTTGATGAGCTGTCAGACAAGGATGAGAAAGTTTGGCCTTGTTGGAGGACATTTCTCACAGGGATAAACTCTGAGGTTTCAAAAGCCCATGCCAGGTATAGTCTCCCCAACACTCCTTCCTCTCCCTCCTGCTTGTGGATCAGGATATAGCTCTCAGCTACTTCTCCAGCCCTATGTGTGCCGCACTCCCTGTCACGATAACGGGCTAACCCTCTGAAACAGTAAGCAGGCCCTTAATTAAACTGCTTTCTTTTTGTCTTGGCCATACTGTCTCATCACAGGAATAGAATTGTGACTAAGCCAAATAAAGATCTAACTAAGACAGAAATTGGTACCAGCGCTGTAGGGTATTCTGTGACAGATGTGATCTTGTTGTTTGGAACTTTGGCTGGAAAAGCATGGGCTTTTATAAAAGCAGAGCTTAATATTCTGTTTCAGGGACAATACAAGCAGAGTGTCAGGCAGGCTTTTATTAAATATTTGTATCACACATGTTAAAACAAACAACAGCAAGCTGTCCACTGCCTGCCTCCTCCTGACACTTGGGAAGACCCTATTCTGACCTTACATATGTGGACAAGTATCTTGTCTATGAGATTCTATTTGAGATGGGTGTAATGAGGTCTCTCTAGTCATATCAGGAGACACTGTGTAAGCAAAAAGGTAAACTAATAATCTATACTCAATAGAAGCGTTTGTTATCTCTCAATCCTTTTCAGGAACTAGAGACCGTAAAATCTCTCTAGCTAGCCATATCTTATACTCCACTTTTTCCAAAGATTTAAGTATGGTCTTAACAGTTATTATCCAATATGGATTTAAATGACAATATACAAGTGCTTGTCACATATATCCGTCCCACCCCTCCTACCCAGGAGTGAAGTCCTAATCAGTTCTTTGACTGCTAACATCCCCCTCATACAAAGACATTTTCAAGTACAACACTCCACAGAAAGGCAATTCTCCAGGGACAAAAGCAGGAATTCACATGAGCTGAACTTTCTAAGGGAGAGGGACAGTGAAGGAGGAAAAAGTTAATGGGAAGAGGGCATTTCAAACCCATAACGAGTGTCCAGCAGTGACAACTACTCGAGGAGTCATTAGATTTGGAGATGAGGGAGGCAATTCGTGATTTTCCAGAGAACATTTGATTAGAGTCTCCGGGGCTGACACCAGATTGCAGAAGAGCACATGAGGCCTGAGGCTGATAATCTAATGGGAGTGGCATGTGTGGGGCTTATCTCTGAAAGGTTCCATCCCAAGCACACACAGGTCACCCTCAGTGGCCAAAAGAAGGGATTAGGGTTGAAATGCAGAAAGTCATGCAGATCCCACAGAGTCATTCAAATGTTCCTTTGAGAGCCCCTTCTGCCCCACAACTTGATGACAGTCTGTCAGCACCTTAGGTATCAGCCTCTCTGGCAGGTTCCGGCTGCCCACCTTTCATTAAATCATGGACAAGCTTCCTGATGCACAACTCTAGTATTTTGTAGCATAATTAGGTTTTATTCTCTCTCTGTGTGTGTCTGTCTCTCTCAGTCTCTGTCTCTCAGTCTCTCTCTGTCTCTGTCTCTCTGTCTATTTCTCTCTCTCTTTCTCTCTCTCTTTCTCTCTCTCTTTCTTTCTCTCTCTCTCTCTCTCTCTCTCTCTCTCTCTCTCACTCACACACACACACACACACACACACACACACACACACACACAGAATGAAGATCTAAAGTTATCCAGGCTATGCAATTTGCACAACTTAGACTTCATCTTTGGGAGCCCACAGGTGAGGCAAGCATGATAGGAAATGGTCACAGCAAGACATTACTTATTAGAGGCATGGGGAGATAGTGTGGGCTTGTTGTCTGAGAAAACTTTCTAAAGATATCAAAAATGTTCAAGAGCTTGCAACACAGTTAACTAATGGAGGGCGAAAATTAGTAAGAGGTATTTGTCAGAAGGTTTTACCAGCTGGTAGGTGAAAGGAGCCCCGAGGAAGCAGAGCTTCTGTTTTTCCTCTCACTTGCCAAGCCACAGGATGATGTATATATCTTTGCTTAATAATTAAATGAGAAAATTAAAGTATGCTTGTGGTTTCAATAGACAGACATTTTCTACAAGGTTGGCTCGAACTCCAAACTGGAAAATAAGTGCTTAAAATTACACTATGGTCATGTAGTCACGGTGTCCTTGGGTCGAGAATCACCTGCAGAGAGAATCTGTCTAAAAGCCATATCTGAAAATGCCCAGACATAGAGTGGAAGGTAGAAACACCCTGCTGCGAGAACCCAGACTTAGCAAGTTACATACTGGTCCAAGGCCTGTCTTTCTCTACACCTGGTTCTTACTGAACCCCCAAAAGTAGGAGAATTGTTTCCTCAGCACCCAGGACTGCCTCATCAAGGTACTGTGCCAATGTCCTCCCTAATCTTTTCTGATGACAGGCCTGGTGACCTTTGGTGGCACTTGGACTTTTTAAGGGGATGAAAAGAATCACCAAGCTCAGAAGCGAAATGATCCAGTGCCCAGGATTAAGAGCTCATGTCTGGCCTTCATACTCAATTCTTCATCTCACTCAGGTTCTCATTAACATGAGACAAAGTTAAAAAGCCTCAACATTAGACTGCTGGGGTTTCTTTTCTGTGCATTCCTGTAGCATAATTAAAATGCTCGCTTCTCAGCTCCAGCAGCTATAGAAGAATCCAAGTGTCATTCTTAGCGGAACATTTCATGAGTGAGCAAGGGACACTCATGGTATTAACATGTGCCTACCTGTTCCCAATTCCCCTTCACTACTGTGTCAGGGAGCAAAGGTTCCCTATGAGATCTGACAAGCGTGGGCTGCTGAGGAAGTAGAGGGGAAGCTCTCTGCTCATATGACTAATTAGACAGGCTTCATGCTGTGTTGCTCTTTTTTGATGCTGGTCCTAGTCCTAATTGTCCATTTGCTCCTTGGAAAACTGTGGTTGAGTTCAAATGCTTATGTAGCCTGTTTTCTCTTAGCACTCAGAGCTGAAAGTGATGTAAGGTGACAGCAAACAGAGGGGAGACTCATTGCACCCAGCAAAGCTTTTCAAGTTCCCAAGTAAGCTTAGAACTAGAGGCAGCTCTGGAGGGTGGGATTTTACCACTTGCTGTGCCTCACACCAGCCAAGAGCTGCATCCAGGAGATGGCAAGCTTCTGTGATTGGCAGCCATGAGTCCAGACATGCTGATGAGAGGCCAGACCAAAGGCCATTGTGGATGTGTGAACTACACTAGGCTTATGTATCTGGGGGAAGGCTGAGAAACAGAATGTGAGATGGATGCTTGATATGACGGTTGAACTTTCTTACATGACCCTATCACTATGTCTTTTGCAATGTAACTTTGCAGCTAGCTATTCCCAGTAGGAAGTGGGATTTGTCTCCTCAAACAAGTCTGTATTGGTTTTGTATGGACTGATAGAAAACACCGCATATGATTTATATTAGTTTCAAGCCAACAGCATGAGAATTTAGAGAATATGGATCTTTCCTCTTCAGAGACTATTACATGCACATTCCTGAGGGTAGAGAGATGTATGTCTCCAAACTGGAGCTTCCTAGCTGAGCTCATCCTAGGTGATTCAGTGAGATGCTAAGCCACCGTCTGACTGTGGTCCATGAGCAATTCCAGCCAATACCAACGTAGCTTTACTCATATCAGGGGTTCAATTGGGGAGTTTGTCTCAGTGAGCTCACAAACATATATGAATGAAAAGATATTGATTGTAGTGATTGAACTTCAGGGCATGTGTGTTAATTTGGATCTTCTGAGCAGAATACAAAACATGGAGTTAAATAAGCAAGAGACTGATTGTGTGAAACGCCAGTAATAAAAGGAAATAGAGATAGGGACAACCTTAAAACTGAGATATAGGTTGGGCTTATATAAAATAGCAAAGGGATGTTGGGCAAAAAAGCCTCAGGCTATACGATGATTTTATGAAAGTTCTGGCCAGTCTGATGAGTGTTTCTTGAGCCAAGGCCACCGAAATAGAGCCCCATGTGTCACAGAAGTAGGTCTGTACTAGTAACCTCTATATTGTCCATCATAGGCAGGGAGCAGCCTACAGGAAGTGACGTCCCACTGTGAACTTGGTGATGGATCTAGAAGGACATCAACAGGAGCCACTAGTCAACAATTAAGAGACCTGAGCTGCGAAGTGCTTTGTCATGCAGATCTATTAGGGAGGTAGACCAGATAACTCTGATACAGGAAATACATAGGGTTCTAACCTCCAGAGATTTTCATTATGACCTTAGATGAGTATCTTTCACCTTATGTGTTGACTCTGATCAAAACTAGAGAAGGAAGAAAACTAAAAAAGAAGCTTTTTCTTGGAATAACTTTAGAGTTTGACATTGTTCATTGTTAACTACAACACCAGGAGTGTCCCGAGAAAACACAACTGAAGCTGCGCTACATTCCTTAGAGGGCAAAGGAGTGTATATGTTGTTCATCACTTTGTCAAAAAAAAAAAAAAATTTACAGTGCTCTCCACAGCATGCCAAAAGGAAACTGAGTCCTTGGCCAAGAAGCTTTCAATTACCTACAGTTGAAATTGGCTTCAAACTGTGTGATAAAACTTACAGAATATTGTTGATGGTGGCAAATCCTTCTTGCACCTGTGTGGATGTGGTTAGGATGCCTTGTTTCTATTGTTTTACACAGCAATCTAATTATAAGCATTTGCAATCAGCATTATTAATTAGTTTTTATGGACATCTAGGGAGAAGACACAACCACAGATTCAATTAACATTTATGGAGCTCTGTTTATGTGCTAGGCAGTTTGCCAAGGGTATATCTTATTGAATTTTCACCCAAACCATAGGAGCTACTTAATAACTCTATTTGTTTCAAGAATCACACCACTATATAGAATGATAAGGTCCCTTAACTTCACAAGCCATGGGCTCAACACACTTTTATAAGTATTCAACAAATTCTTTGAGCTGAACTATTTGATAGTCACAACAACATAGTCCATGTGATTAAATTTCTCATAGATTAGGAGGTAGAACAATATCATGATCAATACTCTAAGACAGTGGTTCTCAACCTTTCTGATGATGCGACCCTTTAATGCAGTCCCTCATAATCTGTTGCTACTCATATTGTAATTTTGATACTGTTACAAATCTTCATGTAAATATTCTATATGCAGTATATCTGATATACTCTATGAGGTGTGTACTGTACCTGAGAACTCAAGACTACTGTGGGCATTGAAAAATGGTTATGGGCTGGTTGCCACCCAATTTGTATGCTATAGACTTACGGTTTTATTTGATGGTAAATTTTCAGAGGGATGATTAAAGTAAAATGAGGTCATATGGTTGGTTTCTAATCCAAAATGGCTGATGTCCTATTGAACAGGAGAGCAGGACACAGACATCTGTATTACAGAGGAGTGCCATTTGGGGACACAGTAAGAATGCAAAGGAAGAGGTCTCGGGAGGAAATACTCTTGCTGACATGTTGACTGGGGGCTTCTGGCCTTCTGACCTGTGAGGAATTAATGTCAGAAAAGTTTTTGAGTGAGACAGGCACTGCAGCCAAGCAAGAACTGGATAAGCAGTCAGGCTATGAGTTGCCTGTGTGTGGGTTCACCCAAGGTTCTCCAGCAAGTCACATCCTACCACCAAACCTCAGACGATCACTTATTTGTGAAATGAGGGATGCCCAGAAGTGTTTTCCCCAAAGTATGTCTCACAGAACATTGACCCCTCCACCCAGAAATATCTTAAGCAAGAGAGTAGGGGAGGTTCATTATGGCCTCATATATTGAGAGCACAATCCACAGGCTCTCTCAGAAGTATTCTGACTTGGAGCAATATGCTAAAAGTCATGAGGGGCACTTCAGCAGGAAAACCTTGTGTTATGTAGAACCAATCAACTTGATTTGACCATTTAATCTATTTCCATAGCACACTTAAAACTCACACTACGAAGAACCCATATTGGCTGACCCAGACACAAATGCCTGCTGTTTTTAATCCCCGAACCCAGATAGTTAGGAACAAGAAAATTTACAACTCAAGTCTGAAATCTTCTGATGTTAAGAGTGAATCCAGTCATTTAATCACGAAAAACTACTCCTAACATGTTCAGATTGAGAAGTATTAGTTGGGCCTATGTTCTCTGGTTTGATGATTTGTTTTTGTTTCTCAAATTTAAAGTTTGTTCTGTCCTTTATCTATTTCTTTGGCAAAACTTTACCTGCCAGTGTTGAATAACATAGACAATAGTGTTGATCCTGAGTTAATTTTTCTCTTAAATATACCAAAGTCTTTCACCATCAACTTGATACTACCTCTTTTCTGAAAAACTGTCTTTTACCATGTTAAGTAAATTTTTATTTCTTATTTTTAAAGAGTTTTAATGTAGATGATTGCTGATTTTTTAAAAATAATTACTTATTTATTTTATGTATATAACTGCATTGTAGATGTATTCAGACATATCAGAAGAGGGCATCTGATCCCTTTACAGATGGTTGTGAGCCACCATGTGGTTGCTAGGAATTAAACTCAGGACCTCTGGAAGAGCAGTCAGTGTTCCCAACCGCTGAGCCATCTCTCTAGCCCCAATAATTGCTGATTTTTAACAAAATCATTCTTTCTCCTAGAGGGATAAAATTGTTTTTAACCTTTTAATTATTATTAGTGTAATAAATTATGTTAATTGATAAAATTATTCTGATATTGCTAGGATAATACCTGAATATTATTTATTGGTGTGATACACTAATTATCACTAATTAAAATTTCATAATTTTAAGTTATTGTAACTACTTTCAGCTGACTGTAATCAGAAGTATATATTTTCAAAAACATTTATATAAAACAAGTCTGTGCTTATGAGAATTTCACCAGGGTTCTTTAGTTATTATTAGGTGAACAAGCAGTCCAGGCTTAGTTCAAGGAACTATCAGTCAATTGATAATATATTTTAATATCCAACAATAAACGCACAGAATTTAACAAAAAATGGCTAATCTCCAGAGAGATAGTTAAAAAAAATTCTGTTTTGATTTGATTTTATTTGGTTTGATTCTCAGCACCCACAACCCTCTGTAATGAAAATTCTAGAGGAGCTGATGCCCTCTTCAGGTTTCTGCTGACATCAGACACACATGTGGTACACAGGCATACATGCAAGCAAAATATGCACTACAAGTATATTTTTAAATTTACTTTTAAAAACGCTGTCAGCAATTGTCTGTCAGTTTCCATTTCTGATCCCACTCTCATAAAGACTGATGCAGAAAGGTTGTTTTTCAACACACAGTTTGGGCTGTAAGAACACCGTATCTGATATCTACTAGCAAATGCACCTACAATTTCCTTTTTCAATATATTTTCTTTTAATTTTTTGAGAATTTGGTATGTAAATACTATATTTACCTCACTTCCACCTCTTCATCTCCTGCTCCAACTTCTCCTATGTTCCTCTCAAAATCATCTTTTCTTCTGCAATTATTCTTCACACACACACACACACACACACACACACACACACACACCGTGGAGTCTATTTAGTGTTCTTCATATGTACATGTGTTTAGAGCTGACCACTGTGGATTGGATAACCTATCAGGAAGTTTGTCTCTGGAAAAAACCCCGATTCTCTTTCTCTTAGCAGCCATCAGTTACCTGTAGCTGTTCAAGACTAGAACATAGACACACAATTGATTCAAAATTCAGAGAATTGGTGACGGTGTTGGTTCATCTACAGCACCTGCCAATTTCTTGTCACACAGTCCTAGCTAAGAAAATGTATCTTATCTCCATCTTTTCTCAGACTGACTAGAATGTTTAAGCAATACAGCTGGAGTAATTAAGATGATAAAGTAGAAAGCTCCCCAAGGCTCATATTTAATTTCTTTTCCTATTAATGTAAAACAAAGACAGAACATAAGACACCAGGAAAATTGCATTGGGCTGGTTGATTTGGCTTTTAACCAGTTTATTTTGCATTTGTTATTGATTTAAATGCTTATTCGAATCTTGATAGGCATACTCAGATACACATCAGGGGAAGATTATTAATTTATACTCATCTCAGTGATGTTTCTCAGCTAGAGAGACAATCAAGGTCCATGTAATTGCTGCTGCTGAATCTGTGGAAACTGCTGCCGGGTTTCCAACCCCAAAACTCCCAGACTGCTTCCCTGCTAAATGAGGAGCAAGACTTGATGGAACACAGAATATCAAGGCTTGGAAGGAGCCTGGCTTGTTCTGGCTTCATCACTATTACAGACTTCTGGTCTTCAGTGATGAACTTCCCTTCCCACATGATGGTTTCCTTGAATGCTAGTGAAATCAATGAAGATAAACACCATATCAAGAAGCTAAAAAACAGTATTAGATAATGGAAAGTAATAACTCTCTTTTATTTTAATTTTTGAACCCATGTTAAAGTTTCAGAAGCTCCTCGACTCTTGTTGTGTTATATTCAAATGAACCTATTGTAAGTTGAAATATTTAGTTCATCTACCTTTCATTACAGCCTAGTTTAGCAACGTGGTGGTCTGTAGAGTTGTCTTCACTCTCATGGATGACTACGGGTTGTCTATGCAATTGTCTTTACTCCTTGGATGATTGGGGATTGTCTGTGCAGTTGTCTTTACCCTATGGATGACTATGGGGTTATCTGTGCAGTTGTATTTACTCCATGGATGACTAGGGGTTGTCTGCAGTTGTCTTCACTCCATGGATGAATAGGGGCTGTCTGTAGAGTTGTTTTCACTCTCATGGATGACCAGGGGTTATCTGTGCAGTTGTCTTTACTCCATGGATGACTAGGGGTTGTCTGCAGTTGTTTTTACTCCATTGATAACTAGGGGTTGTCTGTAGAGTTGTCTTCACACTCATGGATAACTAGGGGTTATCTGTGCAGTTATCTTTACTCAATTGATGACGAGGGAGTGTGGTTCACTGCTGTTACCCAATATCTGAAAATATCATCCCATATATTATTAGCTCATGAAAATATGTAGCTTCACAATTGGAGATGTGGTTTCTATTAAACATATATCACTTTTAGATCACCTTAAAGCTGAAGAACGTAAAGTCCAGTGTAAGTATGGAAAAGTCTATGCCCCTTAGTGATCACAGGATTCCAGAGCTGACAGTGGAATGTTGCATTCCACCATGCTCTGTAACACTGCAAATCATGTGCTAGCATTCTTAAATAATGGTTTGGTTTTGCTATGAAAGATGACCTAGGTCTTCCACTGTTTCGTTTCTCTGGCCTATGAAGACTGGATTTACAAAATGTGATACGACCAGCATTAGATGCCTACTGTTGGGAAGTAAGCAAGGCATTGTGGGCCATCGTGGACATGGTGGACCAATCTGAGCATTGTAGAGCATCCTGGTCCTGATCAGTTTCTTCTGTTATTTGTGAACAGGAAATTCAGGACTCAGGGGATACTGAAGGATGCTGATGCACTGAGCTGGAGTTGGGGCATGTGGCTGCAGAGCATGCCTTTATAGTATTAGCCTGATAACTTACCATGACACTTCAGGTCATGTAGCAGTAGAACTGAAACCAAGAATCCCAGCACCCAGTCCTTGGTTTTAATGGCAGACCACCCTCTAGTCAGAATTACTCATCTCCACAGACCTCTGGGGATGTTCTTCCTCACTGAAAAACCTCTAGGGAAGTGTCTCTCTCTTTACAAAGCTGAAATAGCAAGTGATGACTGGTTATACTGGAGTTCTCACTGCAGTGTGTGTTTTTATTGTCACAGATACAGCTAATGGGTTGCTGGGCAACTCAGTGATATGAAATAAACCACCTTTTTGATAGCTTGGAACACAGGGAGGAACTTAACACTATTTAGGGACTTCTGGAAATTTCTCAGGAATAATGGAAAATGACTAAGTCTTCTGGGGAAGATAGTTTTACACAGTTTTAGTGAGTCTTTTATCTTATCATCTAAAAAGCATAGGTGGAGAATATTCCACTTGATACCCACCTTGCCTTATAAATGTATATTGAGCTCATACTAAGCTCTGGATGAACCATCTATAGAGTTCATGGTTGAACCCAATAATGAACTCACCTTCATGCTCAGGGAGAGGGTGGAGGAAACTCATCTTCCTTTGAGCCACTGTGGCTAGACCAACCAATATACTTCATTTTGCTAGAAATACTAAATTGTATTTCTTAGTTGTAAGTACTAAGGTTTTTGCTTGGTTTCCTGTGGAGCATTTTTCTTTCTTATTTTTTTTTTTCTGGTAAGTATTTTGAATTTACATTTTTTTGGTGTGAACAAAAAGATGATATTTTGGGGCTGGAGAGATGGCTCAGTAGTTAAGAGCATTGTCCTAAGTTTAATTCCCAGCAACCACATGGTGGCTCACAACCATCTGTAATGGAGATCCAATGCCCTCTTCTGGTGTGTCTGAAGACAGTGACAGTGTACTCATGTGCATGAAATAAATAAATAAATCTTTTTTAAAAAGATGATATTTTTTAAGTCTTCTAATATCATTTGCTTTTTTTGGGAAAGTAAAACTTTTTGGAAAAAATAAAATTTTGATAAATACCTTTTTTTTTTTTTTTTTTTAAATTCAATCAACTGGCATGCTGTTCTGTCCCTAGGCTGGTGAGTTGGGACAGACTTTCCCAGAGACTGTAGCATGATTATTGAAGGGAGAAGGAAGAAGACTGACCCAAACCAAATCTACTCCCCAAGTTAGAAAAGGAAAACAAAAATGCATCCTCCGAAGTAAAAAGAAATATACAATGAAGATGATAATATAAAGTAATATATTTAAAAAGACATACACAAAGGCTGGAGAGCTATCTCAGCAGGTAATAACAGGTACTGCTCTTGCAGAAGACCCAAGTTCAATTCCTAGCACCCACATCAGGCATCTCACAACTGCCTGTAGCTCTAGCTCCGAGGAACACAATGTCTTCTTCTGGCCTCCATGAGAACTTGTACTCCCATGACCATACCCAATACATGCAATTAAAAATAAAATAAATCTCTTTTTGAAAAGACACTACAGTAAAACAGATCAGCCAAACCAAACACTTTGGTTTGAAAGGGATGATATAATTGATAAAAACAAATGATTGTCATATTTTAAATCCCTGTACCTTATTAAAATATGTCTACATAACATGACATAAAACATAGAACTTATTTTTAAATACTTGAAAAAAACTCTGCAAATTATTAAATGATCCAAGTGTGATGTGATAGTTATAGACTCTTAATGTAGAACCTGGGAGGCAGATGTGTTTGCAATAGAAATATGAAATTTAAATATAAATTGACAAGCTGATTAAGGGGAACAAGGAAAGCCTCTCTCGTTTACTCAAATATTACTTTAATGCTATACTTTTCCCAGACAAAAACTTATCTGGCTATATTCAACATGTACTAGAAGTTGTTTGTATTTTGTTTTAGTTCCATGCTTAATTTCTTTTAAATTGTTTGCAAAATTTATTTCTATTGTGTGAATGCATGTGAAGAGAGAGAGAGAGAGAGAGAGAGAGAGAGAGAGAGAGAGAGAGAGGGAATTCCTAGGTCATGACGAACATGTGGAAAGCAGAGGGCAGCTCTGTGGAGTTGGTTCTCTCTTTTCATTTGTATGGGGATTCTAGGATCCAAGTCAGGGTTCCAGACTTACCCAAGTGCCTTCCCCACTGAGCCATCTTGCCAGCCCTAGAACGAGCCCTCATACTGAAAATTCTAAGTCCATTATGACTTTTTGTTTGAGCCATAAATTGTTGAATATATTCCAAGTATATGGGTATCTTCTAATTTCTTATGTGATTTCAGATTAAAATTTCCTGAGACTTTATGAACTAGTTTACATTACTTTATTTTGTAAATATGTCATATATGTGCAAAAGACGTGGAGTGGGTGGTTCTGTCTCCCAGGTGCTACAGCCTTTCTGAACCCATGTTCTTCTTGATTGTGTCGGAAAGGAGGTAAGTTTCAGCATAATCACAAATAGCTATCAGTTTCTGAGAGGGATAGTTCTCCTGTTTGTGTGTGTGTGTGTCCTAAAGTCTAATTTTTGTAAGTAAGTAATTTACATTCATTTGGATTCTGTTTTATAAAAGTGTGGAACCCTTAAGTGCACTATAGACAGTGTACATAATTATGTTTTCCTTTCTATATATTTATTTTTAGTTTTAGAAATGTATCTTATGAACCATTTTTAATCAATAATCTTTTTCTACAAATTATAGCATTTAAACCGTGAGGATTGCTCCAGTATAACAATATAGTTGAATTTATTTTTAAAAGCTTTAGACTCATTTTAGCAGCTTGCCTTTACCATTGTGTGTAGTAGGATTTATTTACTTCACTGCTGGGAAAGGCCTTTTGTATCTCTGGGTGATACACAAACAAGTCTTTTTTTTTTTTTTTTTTGAGACCCTTATCTGATGGAGTACATGCCTGGCCAGCCAGATCAGTCCCATCTAGCCTACACAGGATGAATGCCAGGACCAGCTTCCCCAACATCCAGAGCACCCTGAGGGGTGTTCCGTTCCTTCCGTGGTTCTCCAGGACAGGCAGCATCTGTGTTCCGTTGGGCTGTGAGGTGAGGGAGGGTTGCTTCTACCTTGGGTGTTTATCTAGGGAGGACTTCCTCCTGAAGGATAATAACAATTTCCCCTTCTCTATTCCAGACTGAAAGTACAGCGACATAATACTGTCCACTCTGGGGTCCGAGGATGCGTGGGCAGAAAATCCCACATGTAATCCTCATGTTTACTTCTTCCCTTCCTAAGATTCCCTCTTGTTCATTTGTCTGTGATCTCTTCTGCTTCCTGGAATGTGGTGAGCATCCCGCTAAGTGGTAGTAATGTGAAAGCTAAGAAATGTGGGTAACAGCTGATTCACAGAAGAGTAAAGAAAAGCAGTAAGAGGAAGGCTTCGTTCATCTCCCTTGGCAAGCCTTCAGAAGTTAGCTCTGTTTAGAGGTGAGCTAACTCTGATAATTAGGGGTTAATTATTATGGACATCTTCAGATTTAAAGCAATATCTTCCTTTTGTCAACAGTTTATAACGAATGTCCTTATTTTCCACAGTCTTCTCCCTATCATCTCTTGGAGTTTCTGTTCCACTTGAGAAGACTTGAGGATGAAGCCAGCCATCAAACACAACAAATGCCTGGCTTGAACTGGTTAGAGTCTAACCTTTAACGTAACCCCTGAGTTTTATCAAGAGTGTTGCCAAGAACTCTTTGCCTATGGTATGTAAGATATACATTCCTTTAGAGCAAGACCACAACATCTAAATAACAATTTAAGGCTGTCTAAACAATCGGCTTGTGAACAGGAGGCTCTATATTCTCCCCAAATGTATACATTACCAAGTGGGATTTACAGCCCTTTGTTCTAGTTTGCTTTTCTGTTGCTATCATGAAACATTCTAACCAAAGGCAACTTAGAGAGGAAAAGTTTTACTTGGCCCACATTTTCTAGGTAACAGTCCATCACAGAAAAATGGAGGAAAGAACTCAAAACAGGAACCTGGAAGCAGAGGCCACAGAGGATTGCTGCTTACTGACTAGGGATGGAGCCACCCACAGGGGGCTGGATCCTCATCCATCAATTATCAATCAAATAATTTCTTACAGACATGGCTATTGACCTATATGACCTGGCCAATTGCTCAACTGAATTTTTCTCTTTCTAGGTGACTCTAAATTATGTCAAGAAATCTAACCAGCACACTCTTCAACCAAAGCCACTGCTGTGTTTTCAAGGACCTGTTCCTGGTGCTGACAGCTGTGGGGGTAGAGGCAGAAGGGCTAGTAGAAACCAAAGGGTAAGAAGGAGTCTTGCTGGTAGCCTCTGAGGACTGGTTTTGATGGTTGTTTAGAATGTGCTCTGGGTTTTAGGTATAGAAAATGATTTATTCCAATTAATAGGGTGCTGGTAGATAAAGAGGTTTGAGACCTAGTGGAATGTTCACAGTAGAAACAAAATAAATCTGCAATATTCTAAGAAAGACACAAAAGGTAAGAGAGAAATACCATGTTTGGGCTGGGAGTTGGCCAGAAGACACCTAAGTGCCCACCCCACCCAAGCCCCACTGCAGGTACCATTACAATGAGCAAAGACATGGCAGGAGCTATGGGAAGAGGGAATATGCCATAGAGAGAGAGAGAAAAGAGAGTGAAGCCAAGTGATTTCTGCACTGTGAAAAGAAATGGAACTGGAGACATGAGGCAGTGAGGAGCAGCCAGATATGAGGTACCTGTGTAACCATCTGAGGCCATGGTGCTATCCAGACCCATGCTTCCCTAGAGTGGCCAAGTTTGAGTCCAGGGTCCTATCTCAGCCAGGATCTGTGTTGCTGGCCCAGGCTCATGTTATCTCCAAAAGCCAAAAGACAGTGCCAATGTCCCTGGTATGGGATGCAACCTGAGGCCCTAGCAGTGTGCTAGGCTGTCCCTGCCCCTACCTCAGCAAAGTGGGAAAGCTGGCAGATTGACCAACTCAGCTAACACCCAGATCCTGGGCTTTGAGCTGAGTCACCCCAACATCTACCCCACCTATGAGCTGCTGAGATCTCCATGATTCAGTGAAGCAGCAGGATATCTAAGAAGAGTCTCAGTAAGGACCTAGTATTGATAGTATAGCAGAATTCAAAGGCCTCAAAGCAGACCAATGACTCATTGTAATGACAACTTGCAAGGAAAGCTGTTTGAGCAAAAGGGGTGTACTGTCTGACACATGGCAGCTTCAGTAGCAAGACCGTTTTCTTTTGTGGGGGTGGACAACGGTGGAGGGAGGAGATGGAAGGACTGGGAAAAGAGTGGCATTGAGGTGCATGATATAAAATTCACAAGGAATCAAAAAATTAATAAATATAAATAAATAAAATTATTGGTTATTTAACGTTTGGGCATGGTCTCATGGCCTGCTGTAGCTTTGAAGATATTACACACACACACACACACACACACACACACACATACACACACACACACACACACACACACACACTTTGTCTGGAACTTCAAGGAAGGCAATTCACTCATGGATTGTAGGAGGGGGAATGGGTTTTGGGTACTGAGATAGGAGGAGAGTTCACACAGATGATACCAGTAATCTAAGTACTCATAAATGCAGCAAAATCAAGATGGCCATAAATCAACGTGGTACAGTGGAGGAGGGTTACCCATGTTTGTCCATGGGAACTGCATTGGCATCACTGAGAAGATAACTCTTCCTACGAGGACTGCCCTGCACACACAACACATTTAGTTTTCCCGGTCAGTAGGGCAATGGCACCCCACAGAGGTTGTATTGCATTCATAGAAGCTCCCACACGATTCTAAATTCTCACTAGTGGGGTGCTATCACCCACTGTTCTGGGCCAACAGTACACGCTGAAGAATCCTGACTCCAGATTCTTCTTTGCCAGTTGCTTAACGTGAGTCTGTAGACAATGGGTCTCAGGGATGTAGCTTTCTTGTGTCCTCATCTGGAAAGCTGAAAGGATTGGAAGTTCTATCTGAATCCCTTTGTCCTTTGTATCTCCGCATTCTGTAGTCTCCATGTTAGAGTGCTTCTGTCCCTGTCACACAGTCCCTGAAGTAATCAACTGAGGAGAAGGAAGAGCTTATTCGGCTAATGATTTTCAGAGGTTACTGCCTGTGGTCACTTTGCTCTGGCTCTAGGACTCTCACAGCACAGTAAACCACAGCCAGGGTACAAGGCAGGGAAGCCAGTGAAGAGACTAAATACAGGGAGCAGGAGAGAGGCTCATGGCTCCTACAGAATTGATGGCACATTTCCTCCTTGAACCGCCCCAGAAAGGAATAGCTTATTTGGGGATTCTTGATCCCAGATGGGGGCAAAAATCCAATACAAAAGGACAGTGAGTTTCATGATTTTCCATGAGTTTCCACGGGATGTTCTTTATCATAGTTTGCCTCCTGTTTGTGTCCCTTTGACTTCTCTCCCACCTCAGCCCTCCCTCCAAGAACCAAGCTTTTATCGCTGGGGGCATTTGTTAAAAGTCCCGTCTTGCTGTGTAAGATTGCAAAAAGGAACCATGTACCCAGGAACATTCTCACCATTTCGATGTATCAATTTTTGTCTCACTTGTGTGGTCGAAACGTTTCCCCTTGGGGTGTTTTTACTCACTTGAGTGCTTTAAGTCTACATTAATACTCTCATTTCAACTAGACCTTTAATCAATATTTCATGGAATGTATTGAGGAGAGCCATTTAAACGCCTCTCGTCTCTGCAGGTGTAGGATGGACACAGCACTGGTCCAGGAAGGCAGGCGTCATATGCACATAGATGAAGATGTCCCTATTAGGCAAAAGCTTATTGGGATGCTCACACTTGCAATGAATCATTTATAGGAAGTGGACAATGCATTTTATGTTTTACAAAATGGAAAGTTTTGATCCTTTAATACACATCTGAGACCAGTTACTGATAGAGTCAAGGACAATCATCAGATTGACCTTCTAGCAAGAAAGATAGCAACAGAAATAATTGAGTAGCTAGGCCACTTGGAATCACAAAGGATTGCACTATTTGTGATGTGATATTTTTAAAGAGATCTCAGGTTTCTGCTGTCCACAGATAAGAATCAATGAGTGGGAACGTAAGAACAGTCTTGGTACGGAAATTCCATTTTGGTACGTGGTGCTAAGTGGCATGACTTAGTAGGGTTTCTAGTGATGTGATAAATACCATGACTGGAAACTACTTAGGGAGGAAAGGGTTTATTTCATCTTGAAAATTACAGCTCATCATCTGTAGAAGTCAGAGAAGGAACCCAAGACAGGAACCTGGAGGCAGGCACTGAAGATCATGAAGAAGTGCTGCTTACTGGCTTTGCTCTCCATGACTTCCTTAGCCTGCTCTCTTATATCACCCAGGGCCACCAGCCCAGGGGTGTCACTGCCCCCAGCAGGCTCAGCCACACCAATCATTTATGATGAAAATGCTCTACAGACTTTCCTACAGACAGTCTGGTGCAGACATTCTCACAACTGAGGTTCTTCTTCATAATTAACTCTAGCTTGTATTGAGTTGACAAAATGAAACCTAACCAGGACAGACTGAGTGTTGTATTGGGAGTGGGTGGGGTATGTAAAATTCTGGCTCTAACACTGGTCCTTATGTGTGTGAACATCTTGCTTTACATCCCTCTGGAGTCAGGACCTACGCAGTGACATCTTGGCTTAATAGCAAACACATGTTAAGCACTTGTGTGCCAGAGGCTCCCTTAAGTCCTTGAGAGACATTACGTTTTATAATCCCTCAATTACCCTTCAAGGGAAATACCATTGATTACTGGTAGCCATGCAGTAAACCCACAAAGGGGTTTCTTCTTACTTTTCACCTCTAATTTTCAAAATTCTGTTACCAATTTCTTAGTGTTTTTTTTAAAAATGTAAATTTTAGAATAACTTTAATTGTTTTACTAGGATTTTCAAGGAAATGTGTTTGCAGATCAGTTTAGGGACAAACTAGTCCTAGTTTATAAGTTCAAGTTTTCAGATCATAAAAATGGTACATCTGCTAATTCAGATCTTGGGTTTTATGATGGAATTCTTAGCGTATAGATCTGGTAAATACTGTGTTACATTTGAGTGTAACTATTACATTTTTGGAGTAATCATAACTGGAGTTCTTGTTTTTTGTTTTTAAATTGCAGCTCAGCAGTTTCTACCTGATTATTTCTCTAGAACATAGAAATACAATCTCTTTTTGTTGATCTCAAATTCTACAACTTTGCTAAATTCACTTACTTTGAGATTTTTTTTTTAGAACAATGGGATTTTCTGTGTAGACGATCACTTTATTAGCAAACAGGGGTTCCTCAGCTTATGACGCATTACATTCTGAACTGAAGCCTACACATAAACCTATCTTGAGCAAGTAAATCAAAATGCTGTTTGCTCTGCTCTGTCCTTGGACAGAGCCAAGGAAGCTCCATTAAAATCTGTTCATTGCGGTCATGTCAACATTTCCGGAAGATTCTGACCATCTGCAAAGCGCTTCATTGGGGGACAGAGCCTTGAAAGATTCCTTAAGATCTGAGGAGCTGTCTCCAGGGAGCACTTACCGGCTGCGTAGGAGTGAGGGGTCCAAGCTCCCAGTGCTCCGGGGCCTTTATGCCTGTCACTTTCTCTGCACATGCTGGATGGAAGAGTTTTAGAAACGGCAACACCTGTGTCAGGAGAAGGTTGTCAGAGACCAGGTGCCCACTGACTTGAAAAGACCTTTTACTGGTGGCATTAAAGGAGACACTGAAGAACGCTGCCTGTGTGCCTAGGACAGGGAAACAGAAGAGAGAAATCGTGACTGAACTAGGCCATGGGTGGATGAGGAGCTTTGCTTCTGTACTCGCTGCTGACCGGGAAGGACTCCGGACAGGCTAGTTCTTCAGAAATAGAAACTGAGTGGCCACAGTATGAACAAAGACACAAAGATGCCAAGGAGGTTGAAGCGGTTCTGTAAAGCTTGGCAGTAACCTTGGAGGCAGCTTTGGTAGTAGTGACGATTTTGGTGGTGGAGGAGACGTCAGTGGTCATGGTGGCCTTGGTGGCGGCTGTGGCGGTGAGAATGGTGATGGAGATGATAACAATGGATTTAGTAACCGTGGAAGTCTAAACTGATATAAATTGCCACAAATAATATTAAACTTTTGGACAAACGAAGAGTGAAAACTTTCGGAGGCCAAAGCTCCATTCCCTATGGGAGTGGAAGCCAGTCTCTGTCAAGCACGGAAATAAAGTGGATATACGTGCTCTATGCCAGCAGCAGCACCAGAAGATATGGCAGTGGCAGGAGGCTTTAACTAGTGATGGGAAGCAAAGCCTAGTCAGAGAGGAGAGCCAGAGAAGTGCGAAGAGGCCAGAGGTTACAGTGTAATCATGCACACTGGTAGCAGGACCTAGCTGCATCAAGAACACACCAGCTGGATAGTGCTCATGTGAATGTGGGCAAAATTCAAGGACCGGCTTTGCGACTGCTTGGATATTAGGTTATTTTTGGTTTGTTTGTTTGTTTGTTTGTTTTGTTCTATGGTAATTGAAACATTCTAATACAGAATTTGGCTACAGACAGACTTTTCAATCAGACTGTTGGCTGTTAAATGACACAGTCCAGCCATGATGTTGAATAAATGTCTTTTAAAAGACACAAAAGCATTTAATATACATAACCTACTAAACATCATAGCAGCTTAGCCTTGCCTACCTTGAATATGCTTAGACCACTCAGCCTACTGTATGTGCCAGAGGAAACTCCGAGTAAGCAAGTCCTGAGTGAGCATCTTCCATTGGCATAGCCAAGGACTCCAAAACCTCAGACTCATGGAGAGATGCCAGTGCCTTCCTGTGGTCCATGTGTGCATGTTAACAGTGTGCATAGAAAATGCCCACTGAAAATAGCTCCCGCTCCTTCCTACTGCTACCCCCACCCAGAGCCAGCTCCTTTGGACCTACTGAGATTAGCTAAACCTGTCCTCTTGGCCCAGTTGTATATCATAAACCATGCCTTTTTGCTTATCTGAGGGTAACAACCAGGACTCCTGGTTCTTGCGTTCAGTAACCATGCCTTTCTGTTCAACGCTACATAATAAATATTCTGAGCTTCCGGCCTGCTTCAGCTTCTCCAGAAGAGCTCCAGACCACTGGATCCCAGCATTCTGTCTGTCTATGTCTGTCATTCCTTCATTCCTTATCATTTAATTCCTCACAGTCCTCACTCAAGTCCAAGTCTGATGTGGCAGCCTGCAGCTGAGCAAAGTCATAATAAAGAGTTGAACATCTCATGTATCCTGATACAGTGCACTGTGGGCTGTGGGTTCTTTGGTTGCATATGAATGACTGGCTGACTGGGGCACACACAGTAGCTCGCTACCAGCGCTGAGTGAGCCTCGTGAAAGAGTATGAGACTGCACTGTGAAACTAGAAAAAGAATCAAATTCAAAAACTGAAAGTGCAAATGTCTACAAGATGCACACGGCCTCCACACCAGTGTAGTTTTAAAAAGTTGTGAATACCAGCATAAGCACTGCACACTACATATTACCTGTATTTTTTCTTTCTTTCTATTTTGCATGTCTGTCATCTCATATTTACTGCCTTTTACTGACTGGGACTTAACAGCATTGTGCTGAGTGAGATTTGGGGAGAAAAAAAGAATCATCTTACTCTACAAATAAATCCCTCACCTCATAAATATTCACAAGACCTCTTTAAAATTTACAGAGACCCCTGGGCTGCTTCTCCCTTGGACCATAGCCACTCCAACATGACTTTGCTTACTTTGCCTGGCTTTGCTAGAGTTCTGCTTCAGTCGCTCCGCCCCCTCCCAGTTATCCTCTGCTTTCATTTTTAAATTTTGTTTGAATTTCAGAACATCCTCGTTTGGGTTGCTTCTCTCCCTATCTCTCTGCCCCCCTGTGTCCCTGCCTTGGGCTAAGTTACCTTCCTATGTGTTAAGTTAAAGCCTCTCCCTCTGGTCCCTTGATTGAATTCCTCCCTTCAGGAAGACCAGAAAGGAAGGGTCCTCAGCACATTTGTGAGTGTTGCTTTACAAGTTAAGAAATGCCTTCGATTCTGGGTTTACAGAGAGCCATTTTAAAAAGCGTAAGTGGTGAGAATTTTACGGTGCCTTTTTTCTTGTTCTATTGATATCATCACATGGGTTGTTTCTTTTTTTAAGTCTACTAATATAGCACATTGGTTGGCTTCCAAGCATCTATTTGCAGCGCCATGACTCTGGATGTGTTAAATCTTCCCTTCAGGCTGGTGCCTCTCTCAGTATTATGTATATGAGTACACTGTAGCTGTCTTCAGACACACCAGAAGAGGGCATCGGATCCCATCACAGGTGGTTGTGAGTCACCACGTGGTTGCTGGGATTTGAACTCAGGACCTCTGGAAGAGCAGTCAGAGCTCTTAACCGCTGAGCCATCTCTCCAACCCCATCTCAGTATTCTTATTGTTAGTATTACTTTTATTTATATTTATATTTTTATTTTTTTGCAGTCCGGTCATTGTCCCCCCTCCTGGTCCTCCCTCCTACAGTTCCTCATCCCATTCTTGCCCCCTGTCTCCAAGAGGATGTGTTCCCCACCTTCCCACCAGACATTAATGGCATGAATTTCTTTGTTTATATCATGGTAGTTTTAAACATTTCTCCATCAATTGTAAACGATAGTTTTTGTGGCCATAGCAGTGTGGGTTGACAGTTGTGCTCTTTGAGCATGTAGAATACACCTTTCCAGGGCTTCCTACTTTTAAAAGTTTCTGTCAAATATTCAGGTGCCATTCTTATGGGCCTGCCTTCATAAAGAACTTGCCTTTTCTCTCTTGAACTCTCAATGCCTTTCTTTATTCTGGGTTTTTAATGTTTTAGCTATAAAATATCTTGCTGAGTTTCTTCTCTGATCCTGCCCCCTTGGTGTTCTGTAAGCCTTTTTTTTGGCTACTCTGGCACTTCCTTCTCTAGGTGTGGAAATTTTTCTTCTATGATTTTGCTGCAGGTATATTCCATGCCTTTGATATGGTATTCTTGTTATTCAATGCCCACAATCCAAAAGTAATGCATTTTCATGGTATTCCAAAGCTCTCAAGCTTCCTTTCCTGGATCTTAATAAATTTATTATTGACCTTGACCGAGTGAGCCAATTCCTGTACATTGCCTTTTAGGCTAGATACTGTTTTCTGCATTCTGCTGATGAGGTTTTCCATTGAGATTTTCATTTCAATTATCAAATATTTAAGTTATAGTGTCATTTTAGTTTAATTTCTCTTTAGTAATTCTGTCTCTTTAATAAAAGTAGTTATATCTTGTGTTGACTTCCTTATTTCATAGGGTAATTAGCCACATTCTGTTGAATTTGAGGTTTCCTTTATAGGAAGGAATTTCTTGCCTGCTACTGTAATCCTGGTCAGAAGCCAACAACTGGGAAGGTCATAGGGTCTAGGATAGAACCTGTTATTGTTATTTTGCTAAATGGTCGTGTTGTCAGTTTGCCTTCTAAGCATTCATGTTTATAACTGATAGAGGTTTCTCTCAACCTTGACCAGAGGAAGCTTTCTTCTCCTCCTCCTCCTTCCTCCTTCTTCCTCTTCCTCCTCCTCCTCTTCTTTCTTCTTCTTCCTCTTCTTCTTCTTCCTCTTCTTCTTCTTCTTCTTCTTCTTCTTCTTCTTCTTCTTCTTCTTC
>JADRCH010000163.1:4257465-4354266 GCA_019843965.1 Rhynchomys soricoides
CCTCCTCCTCCTCCTCCTCCTCCTCCTCCTCCTCCTCCTCCTCCTCCCCCTCAGTGGAGAACAGTGAATGGAGAGATTTATAACTGGTCAAAGTGCTAAAAATAAGAGACTGAGAGGACATCTATAGGACACCCTTCCAGACTCAGGGAACAGCTCAGAAAAGAAGATAAAAAGCAGAGTGACAGGATGGAGATCTGTGAAACTGTCTTCTGGAGGTGGCTTGACTGTCACAACAATGTACTCACAGCGGTTGTGGCTATCTGAACCAGAGCTACAGGAGAGCAGGCCAGTCAGAATCCTGGCATAGGTGAATTCCGATTATTTCCAGCCTCCGCCCTTTGCTGAGGTGCTGTTGGCAGTGGGTAGTCATGAGGGAGGGAGAATTGCTCTCCATTAAGGATGTGGCCATTGGGCAGGTTTTCTACACTTCAGTGGGTAGCCCTATACCCAATCACAAACAGCAGGACATAACTCCACTCAGCAAAAACTAACCAAAAGCACCAAGGTGAGAATTTGGGAGGGACAATATTGGAGAGATAAGGGGAGAACTGGAGCTGCTAAATGGGGGGGGGGGGTAGATATGCTCAAATTTCATTTTATACACGTAAAAAGCTGTCAAAAGTAAAGAAAAATAGAAAAGAATCTAGGTGGTTACACTGTTTTGTATATATACACATAATTGGTTAATCTGTGTATATAAGAAATGTTTACTTTTATCAGTTGACTCACAATAATCATAATGCTGATATTGAGATTTAACAATTTTAATGTGTGCATTTAAGTTGGTATATAGGAAGGCTATTAATATCTCCATTTTGTTCTTCATCTCTTTTCCTCCTTGAAATTAAGAAAAACCTTTTAAATTGCATTATTTGTTTATTTGTGGGTTTGGGGGGAGTATGTGCTATGGTGTGCACAGGGTCAGGGGACAACCTGTAGACTCGGTTGTGGGCTTCCCCAACTATAGGGATTCTAGAAACAGAACTCAGGTCCTTGCCGGGCCGTGGTGGTGCACACCTTTAATCCCAACACTCGGAAGGCAGAGGCAGGCGGATTTCTGAGTTCGAGGCCAGCCTGGTCTACAGAGTGAGTTCCAGGACAGCCAGGGCTACACAGAGAAACCCTGTCTCGAAAAAACAACCAAACAAACAACAAAACAACAACAAAAAAAAAAAAAAAAAAAACTCAGGTCCTCAGGCTTCATGGGAAATGCTTTTGCCTACTGAGCTGTCTCACCTGCCCTGTTTCCTTGGCATTTTGCTTTAATTACCACAATATTGTTTTGTAAATAAAAACTTTTTTTAAAACCTTATTTCTTCTAGGTTAACAAGAATAACACCTTAAAAATCACATCCATCTCTTTCACACTCAAGTGATATATTCTTTTAGTTGTTCCTATGTAGTACCTCTCAGGTCCTTACAATTTTAGTGGTTTATATTTTATAAACACAAGGTTACATGAAATGTATACATAGTATTTGCTAGTCTTCTCCACTGTAATTAATACAATTCTTCTATGCCCTGTCTGGACTGTTGATGCCTCTGGCAGCCACTGATCCTGTTTTCCACACTGCACTTTCCAGGTTTCCTAGGTAGAACCACAGAATACATGGCCTTTTTAGACTAAGCTCTTTTTTTAGTTCTTTTTGGCTCATATACAAAAGAGTGGGTTTCATTATGAGAGTCCCATACAGATCCATGATCATACGCTGGTCCCATTGAACCCCAAGGCCGTCCCTAACCCTTTGTGCCTTTAACGTATTTCATTAGTGTTCTATGTTTACGTTTCCCTGAAGTCTTCACTGCCTGATAGTTCCTTCGTTGTTACAACAGTTAGCTTAGCATATCCAGTCCATTTATTCAGAAGTATCATTCTTTATTCCCCACTCAAGAACATCTTGGTGGCTAGCAAATTTTTAACAATTTGTATCATTTAGTGCATGTGAGAGTGTGTGTGTGTGAGTGTGTGGGTGTGGGTGTGCGTGCGTGTGCATACATGCATATTACAACTCCCATGTGAAAATCAAAGAACAAATTTTGGGAGTAGGTGTTCTTCTTCCACCACCTGAGATTCGGGGTTCAAACTCAGATGGTCAGGAATATTCTCAGAGCTCTTCAGCCCCTGAGCTATGTTGCCATCCTAACTCCTTAGCTCACAATAGAACTACTACAAATGTCCTCTGGTAAGTTTGTATGAGTACATTGATTTTCACCTGCTTGGTGGAATAGTAAACCACATGATTGGTGGCATGTGGTAAGAAACTGGATAGTGACTGTGAATCTGCCTTCCTGGGAGCAGAGGAGAATTCTCACTTCGTATTTGCACCAGCAGTGAATGCTGCCTGCATCTGAATTTGTTCATTCTCATAGGCATATAGGTGTCTCATGCTGCATTAAATTCTCTCTCCCTAATGACACATAATGCACGGCATTTCTTCATTTGCTACTAGCATCCTTTTTGGTAAGTAGTTTTGATTATCCTGGTGACTACACCAAAAATTTATATGACCTGGAATGGTGGTGCATGCCTTTCGCCTCAGCACTCAGGAGTCAGAGGCAAGTGGATATCTCTGAGTTCGAGACCAGCCCAGTTCGAGTTCGAGATAGGGAGAGCTTGTCTCAAAACAAACAGCCCTCCCACCAAACCAACCGAACAAAAATAGTATGAGCATCTTTGTAAATACAGTACTTATTTCTTGTTTACACTAACTTGATGAAATTTCTGTGAGCATGAAGTCTAAGTAGTATGAGCAAAGGTCCATCCAGTTTTAGTCCATGACTCCTCGCTCTTCATTTGCATCAGTGTTTCCTAAATCCTGCATCGGCAGCTCGGTCACATTAGAGTCCACTGCTCACAGTTATCCTTCTGTGGGTCCTTCTGTTTATCACCAAGCTTTTGATTTCTAGTCTTTCTCCTAACTTCATTTTCTGTTTTGCTGGAGGATTCATTTCCTTATATCATTTGTTTCCAAAAAACCCTTTTGTCTAACAAATGTTTTGAACCCTAGTCTTTTAAAAACAACCCCCATTTCACCTTGCGTGTAAATGACAATTTCAATGCTTTCTGGCAGTCTATGTTGTAAAAATAATGTTCAATATTGGCCAAATTCTAACTCCTTTACAAATATTTTATTCCTTAATTTTCAAGGTAAGTTCTGAAATTCCATGAGTTCACGCCTAATGAAAATCTATGGGTTTTTTTCTTTTGTTAACAGACAAGAGTGGAATCTCAAGCATTTGGTCATCTTAATAAAATCGTGGCATACTATCACGGTTACTATGTCCCCCACTTTCTTCAGATTTCTTTTCAGCTCTTAATTTCTTATTAAATAGGCATACAAGTGGATTTCTATTATTTGAATATGTCCAGATAAAACATTTCTTGTTTCTTTTTTAAAATCCTGTTATATGGAGTGTTGTCATTTCTCAGACCTCCATATTCAAATGGGTGGGCCATTTTCACTTCAACTTTCAGTATTTCCTTTGAGCTAATACGATTTTGATTTGTGCTTTTAAAAATATGCCCAGTTCACTTTTCATAAATGAAAAATCCCTCTGAAAGTTTCTGAAACATTAGGGAAATTTTTAGGGAAAAAAATAGCTAAGCCTATATCGTATCATCCATCTTTTTCTTCATGTTGACTTGTTCGTTGGGGCACCCTCAGCCTGGAGATTTGTATTTCTCAACTGTCAGAGATCTCCAGGTTCCTCCTTACATTGATGAACACATGAGTTTCCTTCCTGTGAGTATCCTGTCCATAAGCATTATTCCTGAATGGAAGAGATGACTGAGTCAGGCCTGCTGACAGGTGTGTTTTATATCCAGAGAGAAGGTAAGGCAGAATCTAAAAAGCTAACCAGAGACAGATCTTATCCTGTTACTTAAAAATCTTCTAGACCTCTCAACCTTTGAGGGTTAAATCACCCTTTCGCAGGGGTCATCTAAGATCATTGGAAAACACAGATACCTACCTTATGATTCACAACAGTGGCAAAATCACAGTTAAAAAAGTATCCATGAAATAATTTTATGGTTGGGGGTTCCAACAACACAAGGAACTGTATTAAGGGGCCACAGCATTAGAAAGGTTGAGACCCACTGATCTAGGGTTGATCCCTGAAAAAGGTCATCCTTCTTCCCTCTCCTCTGTTCTTCATTTCTTTCCTTTCAAATTGAAAACCCATTTCTCCCCTCCTCCTTGCAGAGGGATCTGCTACCAGGGGAAGTGTCCTTAGGGTCTCTCCAAGAAGTTAGGGCAGTAGGTCAGCATGCAGAAGTGTGCAGAGGCCACAGACCCCTCACTTGCATGGGCTGCTTTCATTGATTTTATCCTGAGGCTGGTCTGTCTAGGGTCTGCTAGGACCCTGGGTCATGGAGGTTCTAGAGGGCTTAGGACCAGCAGCACTGTTCAATGCATCCTGACCCATGGCTGCTGGTCTGTGAGGTCCTCTCCTCCCGTCTAACGTCTTTATCACTCCCTCCTCTTACTAACTCTCTAGCTTTCAGAACCTCTGTGACGCCTCCTCTCCTGTTTTCCAGATCATTGCAAGTTTATCCTTAAATGATGCATGTTGTGTCATTTTAAGTAGATTAGGGGAGGAAGGCAGTTCTAACTGGAACTGTTCATCTATTTTTGGTCCACAGTTAATGCTCTATAGGGCAACCAACTAGAAGCCATGAAGAAAATCTGAATTCTTGTTTGATTGTCTTTAGCTTTTATATGGACTCTCTGCCATGAGTTCTTATCCTAGGGTGGATAGGATGCTAGCAATCCATACCCTGTGCTCTCCAGTAGGTCCCAATGCATGCTTTCAAAGACTTTTAGGAAAATCACACTAGAATATATATATATATATATATATATATATATATATATATGTGTGTGTGTGTGTGTGTGTGTGTGTGTGTGTGTGTGTGTGTTCATAAATGCCTCAAACTGGCAGTAGACAACTGAACTGGAGAGATAGCTACGTGGTTAGGAGAGCTTGCATCTCTTGCGGAGGACTTGGATTCCATTGGCAGCACTTACAGTAGAGAGCATTACAGCGTCTATAACTCCAGTTTTTTGAGATCTGATGCCCCATTCTGGCTTCCCGGGACACCAGGCATGGATATGGTGCACATCCATCCATACAGACCAAACACTCATGTGCATAAAATAAGAATAAATATGTTAGTAGACAATTTATAAGCTCTAAAAGAGTTTATATAATTCAGAAAAGTCTTGTACAATGGGATTTTTCCAGCATTATATTGGAAAAAGTTTATAGAATTACACAGAGACGATCCATTGACTTACTTCAGTTTTACAATATACTTAAAGTTTTTGCTTTATCTCATTTGTATCCATTCCTCTGTCTAATTCTTTTCTTTTCTGTGCATTTCTAGGGAGCATCAAGACTTTTTACAATAGGTTTTCTCTCACTCCCCTGCCTCTGCTTCTCTACCTCCTTTTGTCATTACTGTGTCTGAACCTCACACCTCTGCTGGCCTGGCTGCCCAACTGGGGACAAGGGATGAGATGAGGAGATTGGCTGCTTTAAGGGGCAGCTGAAAGGTCGCCTCTTCTGCAAAGCCTTCTTTGACTAAACACATTGAGGATCTCCTGAGATCTCAGAACACTTGAGGAGATTCCTGCTTAGCCATTTATCAGAAGGGCAATGTGGTTCTTCTTTAACGTGGATGTCCTTCATTGTAACTACAGGATCCTCTGTGTGTGTGTGTGTGTGTGTGTGTGTGTGTGTGTGTGTGTGTGTGTTTCTGTTCCTATGTCTGACTTTAGGGGACAGTGCATTAGAACCTGGGTTTTACTCATTTCTCTGTCTAACGATCAAATCAGCTCATGGAACATACAAGCGAATGAATCAATGAATTAGCAATGCTCCCTTGATTCAGATAGACAAAGCCGGTTGAGTCTGCTTTTGCTAATCATGGATTTTTCATTATGTTGGTAGGTCAAATTAGAATGGTTGTTTTGTTTAAGGCTGTTTATAATCTACACAGTTTAGTGCAATGCTTAAAGAAGGGAGATTAATGGCCCCATTAAACTACAAACCACAATTGCAGGTGTATATCTCAAAACCAAGAGTGGCTATTACTGTGCAAAAATGGAATGACTGTATCAAGCCCTAATCTGTGACTCACAACACACATCATGCCATCTGTGTTATTTAATCTTCGATCACATGGTCAGGAGCTGTTCAGGTTCTTCATCAGAATTAATAGATTCCATGCTACCATGAAGACATTATTTCTGGTTTTCTTTTTTCTTTTTCATTTCAAAAAGTTTCCCATGACTAAATTTAGCAGTGGATCTAACAATATCCACATCAACAGCTGCAGGGAAACCTTGAACCTTGTTGGAACATCTCTCTGTGACAGACTCTCTTTGCTGCAAGTGATTCAGGAGCCAGGCACACAAGCGAACTCAAGGCAGGTAGCAAGCAGGAGCCAAGGTTCACTGAAAGGGTACGGTGAGTTATATTGATGAGCTAGGCTGTTTCCTTAGGTTGCTTTTGATTTAAACAGCCTCCCAGTGAAGGACTGATAGCACTGAGGTGTGCTTCCTACATGGTTAACAGTCACTGTTTGCTGACTCAAGGGGAAAGGAACCAAGCTTGTTTTTCATAAGTGTCTTCATGCTTTAAAAGTAATGATCAAGGGTAATACCAAAGCACAGAGACACCAAACAAGGCTACAGGGCAAAGTTAACTCATTACAGTGCTTGCTGTTGAATAAAAAAGTACACTAACATATAGCCCAGTGTAGGGTGGGCTTGGGTGGCATATGACTTGCCATAGGCAGGCTACAGCCCTCTTGCCTCCGTTTGGTAGGAGTTTGGGGAATCAAACATAACAATTATGACCCAGAGGGAACAGCTGGAAGCAAGTATATTTCACAGTAAGAGAAAGTCCCTATCTAGGATCTTTCTGGGCGATGTTCACCTGGTTGAGTCCCAGGAGCCTGCCCCAGCCTATGGCTCCAACATGTTTCCCATGACTGTCCTCCCTGCTTTGCAGCCTTGGGACAATCTGTGTTTGTGGGAGCAGATAAGAAATGAGCTTAGAGGGGCCCTTTATCAGCTGCTTGTGTTCACAGAGGCCAGATGATCTTGAAGAAGTTCTTGGGCATTTAAAGCATCAGTGTGACAGGGATGCTTTGATTCCTGTGGTCCAGCCATCCCTCTGAAGGCAGTGTTTATACAAACTTGAAAAAGCCTGCCACTACTGCTCATCACCCTCGTTTTTCAACCTTAATGGTAATTGCATTCCAAAGACTGGGAGAGATTTAACCTTCCCTTCAAGGGTTGGATTGAAAACTCCCATACTGTAGACCTAGGAGCATTCAAGCCTAGTCCTGGAGGATACTGCATGTGTGTAGCTGGCCTCAGAGAAGTTTCTGCCTAAGTGTGTTGAGGTTGATCCATGGAAAAATTTGACTTGTTTATACATTATTATTGAGAAAGCAAAGTTCTGACTTTTTTAGTTCAATGCATCAAGATATGTTAAAATTTTGAGTAAAATCAAAATTCAAGAGTCAGCTCACTGACTGTGGAAGCTCACTTGCTGTACTCAGTAGGGACTGGAATTCCTTTCTCTTCCTTCTCCAGAAGCTCTTCACTCCTATACTCAAAACCCATTTTCTCTCTGGTCACATTTGATGGCAGAAATGGAACTACAAAAGAGACAGAACAACATTCAGTCCATCTTGCCTGCTCTCCACTTCTAAGAGGCATTAGATGTCCTTTCCCATCTTTTTCAGTTTCCAAAAGAAAAAGTTATTTTGGATGAGTCAGTGAATTATGTGTGAGGATAAAGTCACGATTCATCCCTGCTTCACTACTTTTTGCTAGTCGGACTCTATATGATAGAGACGAGGGCTCAGGGAAGCCAGGTCCTGGGTCTTGAACATCCTAGGCTCTCCAGGGATGCCCACACACATCTTCTTGGCACCCTGACTGCCATCAAGCCTGACCTGGCACCATGTATCGACGAGCCCTGCTTCCAGGCTGACCACTGGAATGGAGCCAGAGGCTCTGGGCACAGCCACCAAGATGAAAGAATCTTGGGTCCTATCCCTAGAATCAAGAGCAAGCAATGCTGATGGAGTCTTTTTCTCCTTTGCAAATACTCAGCCTCTGGCAGGCTTTTGTTTTCTCTGTCAAGAAAAGCCAGCTTTCAACAGCCCTGGTTTTAAGTTGCTTCATCACATTCTCCTTCAAGAGCTGCCTTAGGGCGGAGCTCTGGGCTTATTTCAAACCAGCAGCTTGCCTGGCAATATGAATTCCGTAGGCTTGGTATACAAATCTCACACTTTCCATCTTCCTTATCTTGGGAGAAAATGCATGGGAAGACAGGATTTTTTGAATAATTTTCATGTGATTGTGTGTGTGTGTGTAGTTTATGTGCATGTCATGCCATGTGTGTAGAGGCTGCAGGACAACTTGTTAAACTCAAATCTCTCCTTGGACTCTGTAGGTCCTGAGGGTGGAGCTCAGGTCCCAGACTGGACAGAAAGGCCTTCACTGGCCAAGACTCTGAAAGATGCAGGTTGTACGCGCCTGAAGTCCTGTGAAATGCTACAAGTAAACTTTGGGGAAATTATGAAAGCAAAACAAAACATCGTGTGAGTTTGCTTTATCTTTGCTCTCCCAAAACACTCAACAGAAAATGACTTAGAGGTGGCAAAGTGACTTTGGTCATGTTGTCAGTCCATGTGGCAGCTCATCTCATAGTGGGCTAGAAGCAGGACAGATAGTAAGGAGACAAAGCAGGATGTCTTCAGCCTCCGACCACACTGCCCCACCCTCACCCCAATTTCCTTCCTCCAGCCAGGCTTCACTTCCCACAGTTCCTCTGCCTGACACTGGAATTCAAATTTCCAGTCCTCCAGTGGATTTAAACCACTGGTTTCCTCAGAATGCTCATGAACTAATTGTTTCTCAAATTTCTCTCATAGGTTCCCTAGAAGCTTGCTCTACATCTCCTGGGTGTCTCTCCATCCAACCAGGTTGGTGATCAAGATTAGCTAGCACAGGTACTCCGAATGCTGTTGTGGAGAAGTGTCTCTTGGTGGCTACTGCACTGACAGCCGGATCCCCAGTCTCTAGTGGGGCTGGGAGTTGATGGAAGCCTTAGGAAGGGGTGCCTAATATGAGCAGCCTACATCACTGGGATGTGCCTTGTTCCTTCCTGCCGCTCATCACCTTCCAGCTGCCACATGGAGTGCCTTCCCCCAATACACAAACAGACATATACATACATACATGCATACATACACACACACACACACATACAGAGACAGACAGATGCACATGCACATACACAGTCACACATACAGACACATATACAGGGACAGACAGGCAAACACACACACACACACACACACACACACACACACACATCCATTTATCTCAGTGTACAAGCTCAACACAAAGCCAAAGCAATAGTCAACTGATCACAACTAGAAACCTCTAACAAAGACACCCAAATAAACCTCTGTCCCTTTAAGTTTAATTCCGGCAGGTACTTTGTCACAGTGATGGAAAGCCAATACTATAACTCCCCCAAACACCTATGAACATTTCAACACCACTAACCCTGGTGCCAGTATACTGAAGTAGAAAGACCAGGATGAAAGCTGTGCAAGTGAGAGGCTCTGCAGTGTGTGTCTCAGTAGCTGCACAAAGGCTCTGTGCCTGTAGGGATATTCTCCTTTAAACACAGCCTCTCTCTCTCTCAAACAACATTTTATGTTTCTGAAAATGCTTTGCAAGTGATCTTCAAGAAGAGTGCATGTGTATTCTTTATCCCAATAATTCTGTTTAGGGAAATATAGTCTAAGAAAAATGTCTAGATCATGAAAAATCTTTATGTGCGAAAAAGTCTCTTGAAGCATTCTTTATAATCTCTCAAAGCTTGGAAATTCTAAGATTAACAGCTTGAAAATAAGAAAACTATGACACATTCATCTTGGGAATTTTTAAAAATTTTTTATTAATGATTTAATTTATTTTATTTTATGTGCATTGGTGTTTTGCCTGCATGTATGTCTTCATGAAAATATCAGATCCCCTGGAACTGGAGTTACAGACAGTTGTTAACTGCCATGTGGATGCTGGAAATTGAACCCAGCTTCTCTGGAAGAGCAGTCAGTGCTGTTAACTGCTGATCCACTAATCCAACCCCATCTTTGAGAATTTTATTCCTTTAGTGTGGATGACTTCCTTTTTAGAGACAAAATCTTGCTTTGTAGCTCAGGATGACCTCAAGCATAGAGTTCCCCAAGAACTGGTACTATAAGTGTGTACCACCAGTTAAGTATACCAATGATTAAAAAACAAAAAACAAAACAAAATGCCTACAATAATCCAGGAAGAGCGACTATGTGGATACTGTCTGAAAACAGGTGAAGATGGAAGGAGTCTGAATCTGGACTGAAGAAAACTCAGTTGGTAGAATGCTTGCCTAGTGTGCAAGGAGCCCTGGAGTGAGTCTCCAGAACAAGGTAAAATTGGTGTGGTAATCCTAGAACTGGAGAAGCTTGAAGATCAGCAAGTTCAAGATCATCTTCTGCTACTTAGAAAGTTCAGGGCCAGCCTGAACATGAGACCTTGTGTTAAAATGCTGAAGAAAATAAAACAGCCACAAATCTCACTAACAGAGAAACAAGCAAAAGAGTTACAGAAAACAAAACAAGACCAGATTGGATTTTTCTTCATAAGGAGTCCAGCAGTACCCATAGTCACACCAAGATGTTCCACAGAGCTGAGTCCTGCTGGAAAAACCTATTCTAAGGTAGAGGCATCAAGAGAGCCAAGACCATGGTACGGCTGCACACAGCATACCCAGAAAGCCAATCAGAGCTTAGCATGATAAAGGGATGTGGGAGTCTGTAATGGAGAAACTTACAATGTGCCCTGTTTCTTAATCTCCTACCATTGCTTGGATTAGCTTCATGTGGAAGAAGCTGGCACAGCACCCTGTTGGTAGCAACAGAACCAACCAGCCCTGACTAAGGAGAGAGCTACAGAGGACAGTAAGGGAATGTAAACCTGAGCTGTTCTGAATGCATCCCCTTCTGACCTGAGGACCTAAGGACCTACATGGGATCACAGGAAGCTTGTGGCAGGAATTGTTCTGTTATCAAAAGGTTTGAGACAGTGTAAATGTAAGCTGATGAGTTCTCCACTGGGTCACAGAAGCCCCATGTACAGACTGACAGACCCCAAAACACCAGGGGAGTCTGTCAGAAGACACACACACTTCTCTTGTTTGAATTCCTGAGACCAGCATCCCCTCCCCGTCTTATGGCACTGATTCAAAGGAAAACATAAGAAGCCATGGTTTTCTAGCCTGAAGAAATCTTGACTGAGATGAGGAAAGGCTATTTTCCATTCCATTTTATTAATTTTTAATTTCAATTAAAAAGTTTTTACTTTCTATGTACACTTCTGTGGGGGGAAGTTGGTTTGTTTTTGTTTGGTTGGTTGGTTTTTGAGTTGTTTGTTTTGTTGAGACAGGTTCTCCCTATGTAGACCAGCTCATTTATCCAATGAAACTGTAGTTAAGAACTTCTCAAATCTAGAAGGAACCCAAAGGACATCAAAACACAAGAGGACAAAATAGAAGTGGACAAAGAACAACCTCTCCATGTCATGTCATAGTCTAAATGTCAAAATTGCAAAGCAAACGAACAGTACTGAAAGCTGTGTGGGAAAAAAAAGCCAACATACATACAAAGGCAGAAACATGAAAACATCACATCTTTTCTCAGCAACCCCCCAAATAAATTGTGGAATGATACATTTGAAGACTTTTAAATAAGCAACTATTAACCAAGATTGTCACACTCAAAAGGTAAGTTTTTGTAAAAACATATATTCGTTCATTTATTGTGTGTGTGTGCACACACTCTCAATGCCACAACACATGTGTCAAGGTCAAACGACTACATGTACAAGTCAGTTCTCTCTTTCTCTCTTTTGAGTCCTGAGGACTGAACTCAGGTCACAATGCTTGGCAGCAAGGCCTTTTCTCCACTGAACTAGCTCTCTGACACCACAAGGTCATCCCCCCAAAAATGGACAGATAAATAAAAACATTTCAAGACAAGAATGTACAAGGCAGTTCATTACAGTCAGGCCAATACTATACACAGTTCTGAGGAATTTTATATAATGCACAGAGGAAGAAGGAAGATAGTCTCAACATATGCCATGAGAAGAACTGATGAACACAGGGAAGCCAGGATGGAGTCAATCTTATCTAACAGAGCAAAGCAGCAAATCCTTTCTACCAACAGGGCAGGGAGAAAAGAAATTCCAACAACCAGCTAACCAAAACAGCTACCAACAAAAACTATGGGAAACAGGAAACTGTTCTCAGAAACAGTCTTAAATGCAAACAGACTCCACTCACAGACTAAAATCAAAGCAAAGTAACAACAAACAACAAACCACAGTGATTGCATTTAAAAAGAAAAAGAAACAAAGACAGGGTTCTGGGACTGAAGGTAGATTTAGCGGTTAAGAGCACAAACCTGAGTTTGCAAATGACCTGAGTTCAGTTCCCAGCAGCCATGTCTAGAGGCTCACAACCAGAAGTAACTCCAACTCCAGGGATCCAGAGTCTTTATCTAGATTTTCTGTGCACATGGACACACACACACACACACACACACACACACACACACACACACAAATACTAAGAGAAAAAAGAAATACTATCCTACTATCTGATATTTCTAGGAAATAAACTTATTTAGCAAAGACATACCAAAGATGATGAGAGTCAATGCCTGGGAATCAAACTACCAAGCATACAGAAGCTGTCAACAAGCTGGTGTAGCAACTGTCAAAATGTGATAAAGGAGACTTCAACTAAAGCCAATCAGAATAAATAAAGAAGGCCATTACATATTAATAATGGAAGCAATTCATCAAGAAGACACAAAAATATTTGTGTCCTGAATCTTGGGAATCTCTGTTTCATAAAACAAACACTAAAAAGTGTAAGAGGTCATGACACAGTGATAGTTGGAGACTTCAACACCTTACTCTTACATCTAGACAGGTCTTTCAAATGAAAAACCAGCAAAGAAACTACCAGTCTACACCATGTATCATCTGCATTTAATAAGGACCTACTGAATATTCCACTCAAGAGACAAGGAAGGCATACTCTTTCCAGAAGCACATAGATGGAATATTCTCTAAAACTTATCACTTCTCGGGACATAAAGTACGTCTCAACAAACACAAAAACAAGCAAACAAACCAACAAAACCCCCAATCCCTCCTAACAATTGAAAAAAAATATTTTATCTTATGAGCTAACACTGGAAAAACTTGAACAGCAAGAGAACTCTCAGCAGCTGCATAAATACTTGAAGATCTAACAATATACCTTAGAATAAAGAAATCAGGGAGGAAATTTTAAAGTTCCTGTAGGCAAAAGAAATGAGAGTAGCAGTCCTTAACACTGATAGCTACATGGATTCAAATGAAAACCAGCCAGTGACACACATCAAAGTTCAAGTAGACCAAAAGGCCAAGACCAAACACAGCACACAGCAAGAAATAAAATATATTAAGGCATAACTTAACTAGAGATTAATATGTACCTATATACATATATATTAGGTCAAATAAAGAGTTGGTTCTTTGAAAAGATTAACTAAACAGTAAAAAAGAGAGAAAAATCAAATTTTAAATTAGAGATGGAAGGGAATTGTTACAAAGGCATCAATGACATTCTGAAGATCATTGGGAAATATTTTAAAAGTGTATATCTCAAAAAGCTAAACAAAATCTAGAAGGAATAGATATTCCTAAACTCATCTGATTTACAAAAATAAAATTCTCAAGACTGAAATAATTTTTAACGTATTTAAGCAAGCAATGAAACTGAAGTGGCAATTAAAAGTATCTCAACAAAGAAAAGCATTAGCCCAGATGGACTCAACTCTGAATTCCACCAGACATCTAAGGAAGCCCTAACAGTATAAACACTACTACATTAATATAAACTCATTGAATAAGCCAGTAATACTTTATACCAAAACCAGATAAAGACACAATAACAATCTATACAATACCAATCTCTGTGTGTGTGTGTGTGTGTGTGTGTGTGTGTGTGAGAGAGAGAGAGAGAGAGAGAGAGAGAGAGAGAGAGAGAGAGAGAGAGAAGTGCAGGTTAATCTTCCCAATGAATATAGATGCAAACATTCTCAACAATATACTTGAAAACTTTATTCAGGAACCCATTCAGTAGATCATAATCAGTCCCAATGGATAGAAGTTATATCAAGTGTTTGCAAATAAATGAATGTAATAAAACCTCTAAATAGACTTAAGAGCAGAAATCACAGAGTTGTCTTGATAGATGTAGAAAAGGTATTTGACAAAGGTCAACATGCTTTCATGATGGAAGTCCTGAAGGAATTAGGATGCAGCATCTCTCAACACAGTAAGGATTTTATATGGCAAACCTAGAACCAATAATATTATACTAAATGAGTGGGTAAAATGGACAACATGTTTTGAATGAGACAAGGGTGCCCATTCTCTTCACACTTATTCAATGTTGTGCTTAAAGGTTTAGCTAGAGTCACAGGTAAGAGACATATAAAATGATTCAAATAAGAAACAGACAAAATTAACCCTATTTACAAATTACAACTAAATGTAGTTTCTCTACTTGAAAAACATTACAGATCCTACGACAAAACTTATAGATCTGGTAAACACATTCAAGAAAGTAGATTCAAATCAATATACAAAACTTAGTAACTTTTTAAATATACAGATTTGTTGTAAAAAATAAGGAAAAAAGCATATTAACAACCATTTCCACAATAACTTCAAAATTTCAGAAAAAAAGTCTAACCAAGAAAGTGAAAGACTGCTCTAATAAAAACCTGAGGATATTCAAAAGGAAACTAAAGGAGACACTGGATGTTGGAAAAAAAAATCTTTTATGCTCCTGGACTGGCCGAATTAATATTATGAAAATGACTGATATACTGAATCTAATAGAAAGTGGAGAAAACTCTCGAACACATGGGCACAGGGGAAAAGTTCCTGAACAGAACACCAATGGCTTATGCTCTAAGACCAAGAATTGACAAATGGGACCTCATAAAATTGCCAAGCTTCGATAAGGCAAAGGACAGAGTCAATAGGACAAAACAGCAACCAACAGATTGGGAAAAGATCTTTACCACTCCTACATCTGACAGAGGGTTAATATCCAATACGTACAAAGAACACAAGAAGTTAGACTCCAGAGAACCAAATAACCCAATCAAAAATGGGGAACAGAGCTAAACAGAGAATTCTCAACTGAGAAAACTCGAATGGATGAGAAGCACCTAAAGAAATGTTCAACATCCTTAGTCATCAGGGAAATGTAAATCAAAACAACCTGAGATTTCACCTCACACCAGTCAAAATGGCTAAGGTCAAAAACTCAGGTGACAGCAGATGCTGGCGAGGATGTAGAGAAAGAGGAACCCTTCTCCATTGCTGGTGGGATTGCAAGCTGGCACAACCACTCTGGAAATCAATTTGGTTGACCCTCAGAAAAATGGACATAGCATTACCTGAGGACCCAGCTATACCACTCCTGGGCATATACCCAGAAGATGCTCCAACATGTAATAAAGACACATGCTCCTCTATGTTCATAGCAGCCATATTTATAATAGCCAGAAGCTGGAAACAATACACATGTCCCTCAACAGAGGAATGGATACAGAAAATGTGGTATACATTTACATAATGGAATACTACTCAGCTATTAAAAACAATGACTTCATGAAATTCACAGAAACTTGAAAATATCATCCCGAGTGAGGTAACTCAGTCACAAAAGAAAGAACATGGTATGTACTCACTGATAAGTGGATATTAGCCCAAAAGTTTGGACTACCCAAGATTCAATTCACAGCAACCATTGGAATGAGCGTGGGGTCCCAGATGGAGGAGTGGGAGAAGGGACTGAAGGAGCTGAGGGAGTTTGCAGCCCCATGGAGGGAGCAAGTGTCAACTGGCCTGATTTCCCTATGCTCCCAGACACTGGACCACCAACCAAAGAATATACATGGAGGGACCCATGGTGCTGGCCACATATGTGGCAGAGGAGGGCCTTGTTGGCCATCAGTGGGAAGAGAGGCCCTTGGGCCTGAGGGTGTAAGATGCCCCAATATAGGGGAATGCTAGGGAGGGAAGACTGGAGTGGGTAGGTGGGTGGGGGTATACCCTCATAGAGGTAGGGCAAGGGGGTATGGGATAGGAGGTTTCCAAAAGGGAGACCTGGAAAGGGGAAAACATTTGAAATGTAAATAAAGTATCAAAAAAGAAAAAAGAAAAAAAATGACTGTATTACCAAAAGTAATCCACAAATACTCAATAGAATCTCTTCAACATTTTGATGACATCTTACAAAAAATCCTCAAAAGCAATCCTAAAATTCATTTGAAGACAGATCCAGCAGTGCATAGCTAAAGTGCTGTTAGCTTAAGCAGAAGGAACACTGCTGAATGTATCACAACACCTGACTTACAGCTATACTACAGAGTTATACTAACAAAAACAGCATTGTACTGGCACAAAACCAGACATGTATACCAATAGAACATCTCAGAAGATCCCAAAATAAATCCTTCTCCACTTTTTAACAGAACTGCCAGAAACATACACTGGACAAAAAGTAGTTCTAAATGGACCAAAGACTTCAAAATTTTAAATTGCTTGAAAAGCATTTAAGATATTGACACAGACAAGAACTTTCCTTTTTTATTACTTTTATGTGTATATGTGTGTGTACATAAGTTTATGCACATCTTATATATGCAAGAGCTTGTAGAAGCCAGAAGAGGGCATCAGATCCCATCCCCTGGAACTAGAGTTACAGGCAGTTATGACATGCCACAAGAGTGCTGAGAACTGAATCCCACACCTTTACAGCAGCAGTAAGAGCTTTTCACTTTTGAGACAACTCCCCAGTGCCAGAGAAAAACTTTCTAAATAGGATTTCAGTAGCAAAGAAAGTAACACCAAGAACCGACAGATGGGATGACATGAAATTAAAAGCTTCTATGTGGCAAAGGAAACTATCAGAATAAATAGAGAAATGTCTTTGCCAGGTGTACTCCAGGCACAGGGCTAACCTCTAGAACATATAAGAACTGCAAAGATTAAACACACAGGCAGTAATAGATCTGCCAGTCAGCAAATGAGCTAATATCCTGAGTAAATCTTAAAAGAAGAAACACAGATGACTAGTAAATGTCCTCACCAGGGAAATGAAAGTCAAAGCTACTTTGAGAATCCATCTCATCCCATAAAGAATGGCTGCCATAGTGAAAGCAAGTGACAACAGATGCTGACCATGGAGAGTGGAAGCTGGCACAGCCATGGTGGAAGTTAGTAAGATTTCTCAAAGGACCAAAAGCAGAGCAACCATATTGTCCAGATATGCCCTTCTCCCAGCCTTCAGTAGGATAAACAAACCCAGGATGGTTTTACACCTGGCTGGAGGCAGTCTTGCCTCACTGCATTTGCATTTCCTACAGGAGGTTTGAGGAGTTGACCACCTGCTGAGCTTGCTGGAAATAAAGGATGGGGTCTATGATCTTTCCCTTTATAAGCAGTACAGAATAATACACTTCAAGCCTTGATCAGAAACTTTGTCTTGGCTTCATTCTTCTTTCATACCCTGTCCCTTTTCATTTCCAGCTCCCCTTTCAGGTAGACCCAGTTCATCCATGGCTGCTGGACAGCTACAGGTGGCGCCTAACGTGGGGCCTGAAAATGTGGGGTGAGGGGAGGCTACTGAGAAACACTGTCTTGGCTGGAGCTCCACAGAAAGCAGAAGAAAAGTAAGAGTATCTTGCACAATGGTAAGCAACGAACAGCATTAATGATAGCACTAGGTATAAATTTTATGTTTTAGAAGCTGTTGCTGCAGAAAGTGCATTAATATAGGATACTGGCTAGGCTGAATAGGTGTTGACTCAACACCGAATTCACCTGGGGTGATAGCGAAATTAGGACTGGGGAATTCTAAACAGGCATTTGTCCGAAGCCAAGAGTTGTATCAGGTGAGAGAAGAAGGGTTCAAAAAACAGATGTTTGAAAAATTATCCATGGTTCCCAGAAGTAGGAATGGTAAACATACAAACTGCATGAGAGAGAGGAGAGAGAGAGAGAGAGAGAGAGAGAGAGAGAGAGAGAGAGAGAGAGAGAGAGAATAGGTTTCAGAAAAGCAATTGTCCTCTGCTGTCAGGGACACATTAGCAAAAGAGAAGGAAAATGGATATAAGCTATTTCAGAGCTCTCCTAGGGACAGAAGGAAACCGAGCGACATTCTGATTCCTCTCTGGCTCATACTGGAGATATCCTTAGTTACATCAAGTTCTCTTCCTTCTCTCTATAGTCTGTCTTGGTGCACCAATCTGTCCATATGTCAAAACTGACTGTTTTATGTTAAGTCTGTGTTTTTGTTTCATTGTATGAATGATGTTCTGTGTTTCATGTTGAAAAGAAAAAATGATTAAAACTTTATCTGTTAGCTTTCCACTCCTTCATTTAGTTTAACTTGTTAAAAAGGCAGTTTCAATTGGCCTTTGGAGCCCTGCACCTGTAGCTAGCAATCTAGCATGGCAGGAGAAGCCCTACTAGGAGCTGATTGTTTGCAAAAGCTGCTTTAAAAGGGGCCAGCAGCTTCTCAAGTTGGACCCGAAGGTCGCAACTACCAGTAGTTTCCCCTCGCAAAGACACAGAGATCAAGAGAGTGATGCAATCATCAAGAGGTTTATTATTTCCAATGCATTGGGGTCATCCTGCACATGAGGCAGAGGCCACCCCGTGGAGCCCATTCAGGGACCTTATATAAGATTTTAGAGCAACCGCCATTAGGTACAATGTGATTTGGCAGAACAGCGTGACTTTTAATCTGATTGGTCTTTAGGGAATGAGGTAGCAGGGGCTTAATCAGCCCCTCCCTCCCAGCCTATGTGCTTTCTAACCTGTTTCTTCTGTGTGCTTGGAGAGGGAAGGGAAGGAATGCCCATCCCACAAGGAATATCTGCTAGCTAGGTGGCCTTATCTCAGAGAGGGGAGGAGTGGAGGAAAAGCATTTCTTTCAGTTTTTTCCTAGAAAAATTTCTGCAATTGTGTTTAACGGGTTCAGCAAGTAACAAGATGCTCTTCTCTTGAAATTATAGCTTGAAAAAGCAAGAAAAATTTGTTTGGTCTAAATATATAAAATGTGTGTAGCCACTTCATTTTTGTTTCTGACTGGTTTTAAAGGTATAAATATGTTCTGCATGTCTTGGTTATAGAGTATTGGCTTATAAGTTATTGGGTATGATTAAAAAATTGTAACTTTGGTAACAAAAAGTTAGCTTAAAACTGGCAACTCAGGGTTGGAGCTGTTCTAAACAACAACACGTGGCATGAGCCAACTCAGGAAAACAGGTCTCTTAAGATACTTCAAAATTGAGATATTAAATTCTTATTCTAGAAATCAGACTAAGATTTAGGACAATGTCTCTTTGAGGCATTGAAAGCTGCACTATCATGTATTCAGATATAAGTTCTGGAAGCCAAACTTTGTAACGTGAAAGTAGTTAATACTCTTGGTATTGATTTTATTGTTTAAAACTGAGTTTTGTTTTCCAAAGTTATGGTTGTGTTCTGGTGTTGCCAAAGAAACTTAAAAATTATAGTTAAACTGCCAGTGTTCCATTGGCTTCAGTTTGCAGTTTGATCACAGCCCCTGGAATCTGTCCCTGATGCAGGAAGAATAATCTTTGGGCCAGGCCTAAGGAAATAGGCCCAGTTAAGAAACATTTGCATTTCAGTTAATGCAAAGCTCAGAGCAGCCTCTGGAGAAGTTTAAATGGCACTCCTGTTGTTTTGGCTAGCCCCTAGAAAGGTACTTGCTCTTTCCTCTGTGAGGAGGGGTCAGCCTCAGACCCAAGGCACTCACAGAAGGCAGCTTATCCAGTTGTTATAAATAATTATGGCTACTTTCCCTATGGCATTAACAAAAGACTTGCTCAATTTGTTATAGTTCCCTTAAGAGTAATAGAGGACAAGATGGCTTTGGTTCCTCTGATGTGTACTGAGTTCAATCTATTACTAATAAAAGACCTAACCTTAAATTAATAATTGAAGAAAGTTTTGAAGGATTAATAGACATTGGAGCTGATGTACTCACTCACCTCCAAGGGATTGGTTATTCCATTAATCAAAAATAAAGTTCAAACTTAAGATTTATGAAAGATTAATGAGGCTATGGAACTTATGAAGGCATTAGAACCTGGCTTGCCATTCTAGCTGCCATTCCAGGAAATGCATATAGAATTATTATGGATTTGGAAGATTGTTTTTATACTGTCCCTTTGCATCCTGATGATTGTAAAGAGTTTGCTTCTAGTGAGTTTGTGAAGCAATATCATTGGAAAGTTTGGCCTCAAGGAACGGCTAATAGCCTTAAATTATGTAAAAAATTTTGTTGGTGCTTCAATACAAGAAGTTAGGACTTTGAATCTTTCAGTGTATATTATTCATTCTGGAGGGTATTTTATGAGCTTATCCCTCTGAAGGAGTTTCACTCCAAGCCTTTGTTCTTATACAATGAGCTTTAAAATTTTGGAGTAGTTGTTGCTCCAGAAAAAAATTCGAAGGCAATATCTTTGTCAGTATTCGGGGCCTCGGTTATATCCTAAACAAAAAATTCAAGTAAGAAAAGATAATTTACTTACTTCAAATTACTTTCAAAGTTTTTAGGAGATGTTGATTGGCTAAGACCTCACCTTAAGCTCACCACAGGACGACTTAAGCCTCTGTTTGATAACAAGGGGTATGCAAATTTTAATTCCCCTGGACAGTTAACTGATGAGAGACAAATAGCTTTGCAGAAAGTAGAAGAAGCTATTGTTCAACAACATTATATAAAATATAGATCAATTGTTGGCTGTTTGCATTATTGCTACTCATGTGCCTACAGCAGTTCTTTGGCAAAAGGGACCATTAATATGGATTCACCTTTCTTCATCTCCAAGTAAAGTTTGAACACCCTATTATGAAGCTGTTGCTGTGTTAATATAGAATTATAGGATAGAATCATAAAAGTATTTTGGGAAAGAACCTGATGAAATGATATTCCTTATTCCAAACAGCAATTAAATTGGTTATTGCAAAATACTGATATTTGGCCGATTGCATGGCAAACATTTTAGGCAAAATTGATAATCATTATCCAAAGGACAAGTTGTTACAGTTTTCCCTCTATGCATGGTTTTGTATTTCCTGTAAATTTACACTTGCAGCCCATAGAGAATGTACTTACTGTATTTACAATGGGAAAGGAACATATGTATTTGAATCACATGTTCATTCTCTTTGAATTTTTCCCCACTTCAATACAGATAATTGAATTATGTGTTGTAGCCACTGTTTTTGAAATGTTGAAAAATCAAGCTTTCAATTTGTATATTGATAGCTGTACTGGTTAGTTTTGTGTGTCAACTTGACACAAGCTGGTGTTATCACAGAAAGGAGCTTCAGTTGAGAAAATGCCTCCATGAGATCCAGGTGTAAGGCATTTTCTCAATTAGTGATCAAGGGGGGAGGGCCCCTTGTGGGTGGTGCCATCCCTGGGCTGGTAGTCTTTGGTTTTATAAGAGAGCAAGCTGAGCAATCCAGGAGAAGCAAGCCAGTAAGTTACATCCCTCCATGGCCTCTGCATCAGCTCCTGCTTCCTGACCTGCTTGAGTTCCAGTCCTGACTTCCTTTGGTGATGAACAGCAACATAGAAGTGTAAGCTCAATAAACCCTTTCCTCCCCAACTTGCTTCCTGGTCATAATGTTTGTTCAGGAATAGAAAACCCTGACTAAGACAATAGCCAATGTATAGCTCAGGGTTTACAATTGCTTGAAATTGTTCCTTTTTTTAGATTTTGCTAATTCTCAAATTTTGCAATTACTTATGCAAATACAGCTTCATTTAAAAGCATGTACTCTTCCCTTGCTTTATAGGACAATTAAGAGCTCATAGTGGATTGTCTAGACAGTATACCAGGCAGATTATAGGCCTTACACAGGAACAATTACTGAAACAATCTCATTCTTTACATCATCCAAATAGTAATAATTTGAGATAACAATTTGGTAATTTTAGCAAATATGCATGTCAAATGGTAAAGACTTTTCCTCATTGTCCTCAGTTTCTACCGGTACCACATAATGGTGTTAATCCTGGAGGACTTATATCTAATCAATCATTGCAAATGGATGGTACTCATGTTTCTGATGTTGGAATATTATAATATGTACATGTGACTTGAAATTTTTTCAGGCTCTCCAGTTGCAACTGCTTTAACAAGAGAAGCAACTAAAAATGTAATTAGTCATTGATTGCATTGTTTTTCTATGCTTGGTGTTCCAAACCAGATTAAAACAGATAATGGAACTGGCTATTATAAACAATCATTTGATATATTTTATAGACAATTTAATATTATCCATATTACTGGGATTTCTTATTATTCTCAAGGACCAGATATTGTAGAACTTTAAAACAATATCTTCATAAAAAAAACAAAAAGGGGAAATTATATCCCCATACACATTATTTAAATCATGCTTTTTATTTTTAAAATTTGGATGCGAAGAAACTATCTGCTGAGTATCTATGACACCCTACAACTAGGCATACTTATGCCTAGGTGAAATGGAAGGATCCACTTACTGGCATATGGCATAATCCTGATCAGGTATTTAATATGGGGAAGACGGCATGTTTGTGTTTTTTCTGAAGGATGCTGCTGCAGGAGTGTGCTAGCTGCCAGAGTGATTGGTGTGACATGCTGATGCTGGGACAAAGAATGATGCTGATTGCAAGCTTCCTGATGATGGTGACAGGAAAGCTGTTTTGGACATATGTTCCTGACACACCTTTGCTTGCCTATATCCCAGATTGGACACGATGCCTCGCTTCAAGTTTTTAGACCTTGTGGGACAGAGAACATGGGGACCTTGGAAAACTTAATCAAAAGGAGAAGTTATAATGACTCTTCTCTTTCCTTTAAAGTGACCAATTATTCTGACTCAACTGTGGACTGGTCTAGAAATCAAATCAATATTGGAAAAAAGGAAATGACTATCTTCATTGGGAAGGCTGGTTCTGGACATTCTAAGACATATTTGGAAGTTAGTTGCAGTTCTGTATGAATTTCATTTGCAGTGGATGAAGTTGGACAGGATCTGGATTTTGAAAAAGTGTTAGTGCACATGTTTAAGATCCTAATCTTTTATTCCTTCAACAGGGAGGACTATGTATAGCCCTCCATGAAGAATGTTACTTTTACATCAATCATTCAGGAATAGTAAAGGAATCTATGGCTAACATTTGAAAAGGACTAGCCAAAAGGAAAAGAGAAAAAGAATAGCATCAGGGATGGTTTGAATCCTGATTCTCCATTTCCCCATGGCTTACAACTTTAATTTCTACAGTGCTTGGACCATGAATTATAATTTTGTTGCTTTTAACTTCTGAACTTTGTATCTTAAACAGATTGGTTGCCTCCATATAGAATGGTTCTCAGTAAGTTCAGCTATATACCATGGCAGTTATTCATCACTATGAAGAAATGCATTGTGTGCATATGTCCTTTGTGGCTTTTGTCTGATTGGGAACGAATGTGCTTTTGAAGGATGGTAGCCAGAGACAGGTAAGGAGTGATCTTGAGTTTCTATCGACTTAAGACCCAAGGCATACATCAAAAACTATGTTTCTCCTCTATGATGGGTAAGAAAAAGCAATACAGATACCCACCTAAGACAGGCACGGTTGCCTAGCCACTCTTTACCCTAGCGGGGATTATTGGAAAACAAGTAAATCTTCTGCCCCTGTCCAACTCATCTTTAATAAAAAAAAAAAAAGGATGAATTGTGCCCTTCCCCCAGCACTGAGTAGGATAAACAAACCTAGGATGGTTTTTCAACCTGGCTGGAGGCAGTCTGGCCTCACTGCATTTGCATTTCCTACAGAAGCCTTGAGGAGTTGACCACTGGCTGAGCTTGCTGAAACAAAGGATGGGGTCTTTGATCTTTCCCTTTATAAGCAGTACAAAATAATACACTTCAAGCCTTGATCAGAAACTTTGTCTTCTTTCGCACTTGTCCCTTTTCATTTCCAGCCTCCCTTTCAGGTAGACCCAGTTCATCCATGGCTGCTGGACAGCCATATCCAGACACACTACTTCTAGGAGTCTGTATCCTACCATACTCCTAGATACTTACATGTCCATTGCTAGTACTCTAGTCACACGGCACGGAAATGGAGTCATCCTAGATGTTTATCAACAAGAAGAATAATGAAAATGTGGTACAAATTCATTCAGCTGTAATGAAAAATAAAAATTTTCGGATATGGGTATATCTGGAAATTATTATATGTAATGAGGAAACCTGGGTTCAGAAATATAAGTGGGGTACACTGTCTCACATGGAGAGCTTCTCTGTGTGTGTGTGTGTGTGTGTGTGTGTGTGTGTGTCTGTTTGTCTGTCTGTCTGTCTATGGGGATGGATCACAAAACTAGAAAGGGGACTATGATGGGAAAAAGAGGTTTTCAGACAGGGGAGAGAGGATGGCAGGATGCAGGTAAAATGAGAGGGGACCTCCGGGTGGAAGGTCAAGCAAAACAATGTTCAGAATGCTACACTGAAACTTGGTATGTTACTTACAATAAGCAAATAAGGAAAGTAGCAGTTCGCAAAAAATATATGCACAGTGGGTTTAAATAGTTGACTAACTGCTGCCACTGGCCTGCCTGTGCTTTGGGAGTGTTCTAGCAGTTCACAAGTCTCTTCAGGAGAACAGAAGAAAGTACTGAACATCTAGGATCCTTTAAAGTTCCAAAGTTGAGAGTGAGCACTCATGCTCTCGAAGGAAGTTTCCTTTTAAGATAATGTCATGTTTTGTTTTTGAACGATGATGCCTCATTAAGGTCTGAGCCAATGGTGTCAACTCATCCTAAGGAGACTTCAACAAGAGGCATCTACAGGAATTAGATGGGGACAAAAGGACTTAGTAATGAAGAAGGGCTTTCTTTAATGAGATGAGTGAATTCAAGGATAAATGGAATCTCAGGAAGGACCCATAAAGAGGCATATTCTTCACATGCAACTATGATTATACTTCTATTAAGCAAAATCTGAGATAACCTCTTATGATGGTTAAGTCCTCAGCTTTACAGGGTCTTGAGTCACCCAGGAGCTGAGCCTTGGCACTCCTACAAAGGATTATCTTGATAGAGTAACTGATATGGAAGACCCATCTTATATGTGAGCAGGATCACTCCCAGTCAGAGATCCTAGACTGTATACATTGAAAAGGAACGTCACATACTATACAGTATACTTTAGAAAAGGAAAGCTGGGAATTAGCATTGGTGTATCTCCTTTTCTGATTGTAGATGTGATATGGCTGGCTGCTTCAAGCTCATGTTACTCAGTTTCCCCACCATGATGGACTGAACCATTAAAGTGTGATCTAAACAAGCCCGATATCCTTTAAGTTGCTGTTGTTGGAACATTTTTTCACAGCTACAGAAAAAGAGAGTAAGACATGGCTTTCGTGTGGTACTCTATTTACATTCATAACTGTCTTTAAGAAGTCTAAATAGCTATACAGTAGTAACTAACAATGTAAGAAGATTCTGGTATTTGCCTCAAGCTGCATCCCAGGTATTTTAACCTTTAGCGCAGAGTTCTATACCATAGAGAAATGTATTATTATTTTAACATTGTAATCAGCTAATAAAACAAAGGAAGAAATAATGATTACTTCAAGTGTAGAAGAAACATTTTATAAATTCACTGTAGTTTCATGATCAATAACAACAGTGAGCATTATAGAGTCTTTTTCCAATCTGAAAACAGAAGGAAACTTTCCTAATCTAATGTTTGATGTAGTAAAACAAAATTAGGAAATTACATCTAATAGTGTTTAGGAATTGATATTCCCCATTTGGGGTTGGAAAATAGACACAGGTACTACTATTCCACCATCTTAAATGTTTTAGAGTAATGAAAAACGAGAAGCTAAATGCTTTAGATGGCTGCTGTCCACCGGTTCTGTCTCCTCAGAAGGACACACAATAGACTCCGAATATAAACTATTAGGATGACACTGTCTAATGTGGAACTGAACACAACATCCATACTGTAAAATCAGCAGTTATTCAACAAAAGAATGAAATTACACAAAACTGCCAAAATTATATCTACTTTAGTGTCCTTATCCATAAAGTTGTCATGTCTTAGCAGAACTTCAAGAAAACTCACATAGAAGAAACATGCCATGATCATGGATTTCACACTGAAATAAGACTATGGTGTGAGTTCTTCACCCAGCTGCCCCACAGAATCAGTGAAATATCAAGCAGAATTCCACGAGCTTTTTCTCTCTTTGTGGAAACTGATTAGTTAATTTCAAAATGTATACAGGTTTGTAAACGCTCTAAAGACAAGACAATCTTGAAGAAAACAGAGTTGGAGGAATTACTCTGCTAAACACCAAAACAGACACTTTATGATTATATTAAAATGGAGATGAGTCAGATGCCTATTGGTAGATTGGCAAATAACTTGTACATTTATGCAATTTAAAAAAATCTGTATAGTTGTATAGTAATGACAGTGAAAAAGCCATTGCTGCATGCCACACCATAGGGAGGCATGACATGGAGCAAAACGAGACAGGTGTGATAGTTCCGTGTGTTACGATTCCATGTATTAATCCAACAGATATGTTGTCTCTAGAATCCAAGATGACTTCAAGAGAGACTGTCTCCAAAAGGACAAGTCAGAATGAGACCACAAATGTCAAGCTTCTGTCCCTCCTTAGTTGCCTACTGGACGCATGCATTTTAGTGGGTTTAGCAAAGCCACCTGTACGTGTTTATAAGGATGATGCAAAACCAATTTCTTAAACACTATGGCCATTTCTTTAAGTATTCATTCTTTTCTTTCTTAGTAACCTTGTGTTTGTTTGGTATAGAAATAGATCCCCCTAAAAGGCTCAGTGTTGCCTGCTTCCCGGAGCAAGATGTGATGAGACCGGAAAGGTGGTGGAGGCGGGGCCTTTGGCAAGGCTGCTTGGGTTTAAATCTTACTGGGAGATTCTCTTTCCCTTTGTTCATTCTTTCTTATCACAGCTCAAGTAGAACAATACCCAGTACCCTGACCCTGGCTCCGAGGAAAGTATGAAGACAAAGTCCATCTTGTAGAACAGTAGAGATTGTATAGTTTCTGGATGCCAGCACCAGGCAGGATTCTTTGCCCTCAAAGAGAGACGGATGCCTAGTTTAAGTTAGTTTGATTTATAACCAGAGTCAAGAACTTCTCATACATTATTAGACACTGTGCTGTTCCTATTTCAGATGAGGACCCTAAATTTCAGAAAGCTGGTAGAATCAGTTCAGGATTCACAAGTTGAGTGGGTGTCTCAACTTTGTCACTGTAGTTGAGTAAAACTCTAACTTTCTAAACATGTAACAACTAAACGTCTAACTCATGTAAAATGTCCATGAGCCTGCTGCCTACTTTTGAGTCTCAGAGTTTTCTTTTATGTTAGTCCCTCTTTCTAGAATTCCCTGCTTTGCTTTTCTATTGGAAAACCCCTGCTTGTCCTGCATGTTCTTTGGAAGACTCCGTGAAGGTGACTGTTTTGCTCTTGCTGTATTCCCAATGCTCTGTCCTGATCTTTATGAGGATATGGCTTATGGCAAGTCTTTACATGCCAATCTTGGCGCACAAGTCCATCTTATTTAAGACCAAAATCTTCCCACCTTTCCTCTCAGCTTTAGTTGACTACTTGGCCCGAGAAAGGGGTGGGAGTAATAAAAATGAAATAAATGTATTGAATAACTATCTGAATGAATAAGACTGGGCAATCCAGCTAAACAGTTATGGTAATCTTCAGAGGGTAAAGACAGAGTACCAGGGCTTGTCTCTCTGTTTGTCCCTTAAGCCACTTGAAACACACAGGGGAATATGTCACTAGTGGTCTACTTTAAAGAGAGACCTCTAAGAACTCAGGTCTCCATAGAGACCCTTTGCTCACTCTGTGATTCTCCAGACTCTTAAGACAACTGTGACAGATTTCCAATTCAATATTTCTTTCCTCCCTCCACCCCCTGTGGAATGTGACTGAAAAATTAGTAGAGATGTAGTTTTTCTGCCTTAATTCTTTCCAGAAATCAAATCAATGTTGAGCCTGTATCCCCTTTTCCAGATTTTGAAGACTGCATCTGTCTTAAACAAGACTGTGATCGACAAACCTAAGGGAACATTAGTGAACAGTTAAATACTAATTAGCCAAGCCCTTGTTAATCTCCAGCTGTCAAAGCAGAGATAGAGACAAAAAGCTTCAATTAAACCTAAGTTGGTCCCAGAGGAGGAAGAGGTCAAAGGGGAATGTTCAGTCAACTGTGAGATTATGTGAACCAAGTCCAAGGGAATTATCGTGAAGAAGTAAAAAAAATTCACATGTTCCCATACTCATTTAAAACGACATATATCGAGCTGGAAAATCACCATTTGCCAGTGTCCTTTGCCCAAGCTCTTCATCACTGAAACGGTTCTGACCATGTTCGGGACCAAGTTCAAAGCCTTTCCTCTAGAGTTGTCCCAATGGAGATTTCCAGTTGCTTGTCACTTCCTCCTCCAGAGCTTCTGATCTGTTCCTTGCTGTGTGCTTCCTCACATACAGGATATTCAGACAGAACTGGCTCCAGCCTTCTCTGTACAGTCCATATCTGAGCCATTCAGCGCAAGTCTACCTGTTCTTTACAATTCACTACATTAAAAAGTGATTGATAAAACAATTCCATTATAAAGTCACTTCCAGTCTTCCTCACAGCTTTAACAATCAGGAAAGACATAAAGAGGATGGCGGGAGGAATGTCATTGTTTTGTCTAATCTTATGCAGGTCTGGATGAAGAACTAAGGATGGACACCAGACATGGCTTCCCAGTCTTGCTCTTCTGGCAGTACTAGCCAGCCAGCCTTCCTAGAATCAGCCCCTCTGCCTGTGACAATTACAGGCACAAATAAAACTATTAGGAAATCTTCACAAAGTTAAATTTGGTCAATTTAGTGGATTCCCTGTTATTTTAAAACAATACCTTAGAGGTTAAAAGGTACTTTCTGTTCATTAATGACTCATGAATTTATTTTCCACTTTAAATAATTATTTGGAAAAAATAAAAAATTGTTAAATTTAGACTTTTTTTTTGAAGTATCAATAGTTTGTGTAATTACAAAGTTTAGAGTAGAGTTGTATATTTTAGTGAAGTTTTTCCTATGTTTTTAAATTAAATCACTACTTTTTTGCTCTTCAAAAGTAACAGATTATGCTATCATTTATTTGCTATTAAGATTAAGTACATATTATGTTAATAAACCATTTGATTGCTATCATGAGAAATTCTTTCCTATGACTCCTTCCTGACTGAGTTTACCATTTCCACTTTCAGTAGCTCATGTGATATGGTCACGTAGGAGGTTATTTGTTTTTGACCATACTTCTTGAATACAAAGTCTTGGAGTGTGATACCACTACCTCAGCACCAGAACAGGTCTCTGTTGATGTCTGGTAACCACCAAGAAAATGAGCTCTTCAGTTTGTGGTGTCAGCCTGCAGCCCTGATGATAGTATATGATATTTATGTATTTTCCCTTGCATATTATGCTCTGTGTGGGTTGTCTTGTTCAAGGTAACATCTAGGAGCCAGATGACTTGCAGTTTCAAATAGGAGACCTGTTTAGTCCCAATATTCAGTTTAATGAAGGGGAAATAAAAGCTTTCACAAAATAGATCATGTTTAACCTTGAAGACACATAGGGTAGGAACAATATAAAGCCAACTGTATGGTGGAAGTAAACAAAACTGGAAAACAGACTTGACGATGGAAATCCCATTCACTCTTCCTAAACTCCACTCTTAGAACTTACCTACTCATTTGTTCTTCTCTAAGTACTTCATTCAAAACACAAAGCATCTTGGGAAGGTTTTAATACAGCATGAGAACAGATGGAGATACTGTGACTTTAAGAGGCAGTAGTGGTGGTATGGGGAATATTTGAGAGAAAAAGTGGAGAAAGCCTAAGTGGTCTACAGCAGGACTTTACCACTGTGAGTGAAATCCATATAGTTCATGGCTACTTCATGGTCTCCTAATTGTTTAATGTTTTGAACAAACACAACCCGGAATTTAAATTTTGTCCACATCAAGTCATGCTGACTGACAGATACCTGTCCTCTAAGAAACCCATTGGCACTTCCAATTACCATCTGTGGCGGGAGACCTCTGACTAGGCCAACAGGGCTCCACAGCCAAATAGCACTAAGAGAAAGCTAGCCTTCCAGGACTATGGAAAAGCCCGTGAGAGGGGTAAGAGAAGCATACTGCTCAGTGGGACTCTCCCAGAATCCTTGGGACATAGGGACTGAGGGACAGCTGGAGAAAGGAGCCTTCTGGCTTCCATCTGTGGCTGGAGACCTCTGTTGGGGCCACCAAGGCAACATAACCAAATAGTGCAGGGAGAAAGCTAGACGCCCAGGAGTATGGGAAAGCCTGTTTGCTCACAGGGACCCAACTGGAATCCCCAGGACACAGGGAATGAGGAGTGCTCTTCTGGTTTCTTTCAGTGGCCTGGAAGCAGATACTGTGACACAGGGCTCCATGCTCAAATAGTGCCAGAAGAGAGCTGGTATCCCAGGATTGCCAACACACCTTCAAGCAGGGGCAAGACCACCACTCTGTTCAAATTCACTGGATCAAGAGGGACCCTTACAGAACCATCAGAACACAGGAACCAAAGGACAGATGGGGACTAGATTCTTCTGGTTTCTTTCTGCACCCCAGAGCTGACCTTGTACCACAGCTCTCCAAACCCAAATTCCTCTAAGAGAAAACTGGTCTTCAAGGAGTATTGACACTTAGGCTTGCAAGAAAAACAAGCCACAGTCAGAGAGAGTAAGACCAGCTAACACCAGAGCTAACCAGATGTCGAAAGGCAAGGGCAAGAACATTAGGAACAAAAACCATGACTACTTGGCATCATCAGAACCCAGCTCTTCAACCACAGCAAGTCCTAGATACCCCAACACACCAGAAAAGCAAAACTCAGATTTAAAATCACATCTCATGATGATGATAGAAGATTTTAAGAAGGAAACAAATAACTCCCTTAAAGAAATACAAGAGAACACAGGTAAACAACTAGAAGCTCTTAAAGAGGAAACACAAAAATCTCTTAAAGAATTACTGGAAAACACAGCCAAATGGGCAGAATTACAGGAAAACACAATCAAACAGACGAAGGAAAGGAACAAAACCATCCAGGAACTAAAAATAGAAATAAAAACAATAAAGAAATCACAAAGGGAGACAACCCTGGAGTTAGAAAACCTAGGAAAGAGATCAGGAGTCATAGATGAAAGAATCACCAACAGAATACAAGAGATAGAAGAGAGAATCTCAGGTGCAGAGGACACCATAGAAAACATTGACACAACAGTCAAATAAAATGCAAAATGCAAAAAGCTCCTAACCCAAAACATCCAGGTTATCCAGGATACAATGAGAAGACAGAACCTGAGGATAATAGGTATAGAAGAGAGTGAAGACTCCCAATGTAAAGGACCAGTAAATATCTTCAACAAAATTATAGAAGAAAACTTCCCTAACCTAAAGAAAGAGATGAACGTAGTTATACAAGAATCCTACATAACTCCAAATAGATTGGACCAGAAAAGAAATTCCTCCTGTCACATAACAGGCAAAACACCAAATACACAAAATAAGAAAATATTAAAAGCAGTAAGGGAAAAAGGTCAATTAACATATAAAGGCATATCTATCAGACTTCTCACCAGAGACTATGAAAGCTAGAAGATCCTGGGCAGAGCTCATACAGACCCTAAGAGAACACAAATGCCAGCCCAGGCTGTTATACCCAGCAAAAGTCTCAATTATCATAGATGGTGAAACCAAAATATTCTATGACAAAACCAAATTTACACAGTATGTTTCCACAAACCCAGCCCTACAGAGAATAATAGATGGAAAACACCAACTCAAGGAGGGAAATTACACTCTAGAAAAAAACAAGAAAGTAATCTTTCAACAAACTCAAAAGAAGATAGCCAAACAAGCATAAAAATAACCTCAAAAATAACAGGAAGTAACAATCACTAATCTCTTAACATCAATGGACTCAATTCCCTAATAAAAAGACATAGACTGACAGACTGGATCCATAAACAGGACCCAGGATTTTGTTGCATCCAGGAAACACACCTCTGTGTTAAAGACAAACACTACCTCAGAGTAAAGGGCTGGAAAACAAATTTCCAGGCAAACGGTCCCAAGAAACAGGCTGGAGTAGCCATTCTAATATCAGAAAAAGTCAACTTTCAACCAAAAGTTATCAAAAAAGATAAGGAAGGACACTTCATACTCATCAAAGGAAAAATCTACCAAGAAGAACTCTCAATTCTGAACATATATGCCCTGAATGCAAGGGCAACAACATTCATAAAAGAAACTTTACTAAAGGTCAAAGCACACATTGCACCTCACACAATAACAGTGGCAGACTTCAACACCCCACTATCATCAATGAACAGATCTTGGAAACACAAACTAAACAGAGACACAGTGAAACTAAAAGATGTTATGAACCAAATGGGTTTAACAGATATCTATAGAACATGTCATCCTAAATCAAAAGAATATACCTTCTTCTCAGCACCTCATGATACCTTCTCCAAAATTGATCATGTAATTGGTCACCAAAAAAACCTCAACAGATATAAGAAAATTGAAATAATCCCATGTCTCCTATCAGATCACTAAGGATTGAGACTGGTCTTCAGTGGCAACAATGATAACAGAAAGCCCACATACACATGGAAGCTGAACAACACTCTACTCAGTGATAACTTGGTCAAGGAAGAAATAAAAAATTAAATTAAAGACTTCCTAGAATTTAATGATAATAAAAGTATAACATACCCAAACCTATGGGACACAATGAAAGCAGTATTAGGAGGAAAACATATAGCTCTGAATGCCTCAAAAAAAAAAAAAAAAAACAACAAAAGAACAAACAAACAAACAAACAAACAAAAAACCTGGAGAGATCATATACTAGCAGCTTAACAGCACACCTGAAAGCTCTCGAACAAAAAGAAACTAATACATCCAAAAGGAGTAGAAGGCAAGAAATAATCAAATTAAGGGCTGAAATCAACCAAGTATAAACTAAAAGATACAAAGTATCTTTTAGTAGTAGAAACTAAACTATACAAAGAATCAACAAAACCAGGAGCTGGTTCTGTGAGAAAAACCAACAAGATAGATAAACCCTTAGCCAGACTAACCAGAGTGCACAGAGACAGTATCCAAATTAACAAAAATCAGAAATGAAAAAGGAGATATAAAAACAGATTCTGAGGAAATTTTAAAAAAATCATCAGATCCTACTACAAAAGCTTATACTCAATAAAATTGGAAAATCTCGGTGAAATGGACAAGTTTCTAGACAGATACCAAATACCAAAGTTAAGTCAGGATCAGATAAACCATCTAAACAGTCCCATAACCAATAAAGAAATAGAAGCAGTCATTAACAGTCTCCCAATCAAAAAAAGCCCAGGACCAGAAGACTTCGGTGCAAAATTCTATCAGACCTTCAAAGAAGACCTAATACCAATAGTCTTTAGTCTATTCCACAAAATAGAAACAGAAGGAACAGTACCCAATTCATTCCATGAGGCCACAGTTACACCAATATCAAAACCTCATAAAGACCCAACAATAAAAGAAATCTTCAGACCAATTTCCCTTATGAATATTGATGCAAAAATACTCAAAATAATTCTCACAAACGGAATCCAAGAACACATCAAAATGATCATTCACCATGATCAAGTGGGCTTCATCCCAGGCATGTAGGGATGATTCAGTACCCGGAAATCCATCAATGTAATCCACTACGTCAACAAAACCATATGGTCATTTCATTAGATGCTGAAAAAGCATTTGACAAAATTCAACATCCGTTCATGATAAAAGTCTTGGAAAGATCAGGAATTAAAGGAGCATACCTAAACACAGTAAAAGCAATATACAGCAAACCAGTGGCCAACATCAAACTAAATGGAGAGAAACTTGAAGCAATCCCACTAAAATCAGGGACTAGACAAGGCTGCCCCTCTCTCCCTAGCTATTCAATATAGTACTTGAAGTTCTAGCTAGAGCAATTAGAAAACAAAAGGAGGTCAAAGGGATACAAATTGGAAAGGAAGAAATCAAAATATCACTATTTGCAGATGATATGATGGTATACTTAAGTGACCCGAAAAACTCCACCAGAGATCTGCTACAGCTGATAAACAACTTCAGCAAGTGGCCGGATACAAAATTACCTCAAGTAAATCAGTAGCCTTCCTATACTCGAAGGATTAACAGGCTGAGATAGAAATTAGAGAAATGACACCCTTCACAAATGTCACAAACAATATAAAGTATCTGGGTGTGACTCTAACCAAACAAGTGAAAGATCTGTATGACAAGAACTTCAAGTGTCTGAAGAAAGAAATCGAAGAAGACCTCAGAAGATGGGAAGATCTCTCATGCTCATGGATTGGCAAGATTGATATAGTAAAAATGGCCATCCTGCTGAAAGCAGTGTAAAGATTCAATGCAATCCCCATCAAAATTCCATCTCAATTCTTCATAGACTTAGAAAGAGCAATTCTCAAATTCATATGGAAAAAGAAAAACCCAGGATAGCAAAAACTATTCTCAACAATAAACGGACTTCTGGGGGAACCAGCATCCCTGACCTCAAGCTGTACTACAGAGTACTAGCGATAAAAACTGCATAGTATTGGTACAGTGCCAGGCAGGTGGATCAATGGAATAGAATTGATGACCCAGAAATGAACCCATACACTTACAGTCACTTGATCTTTGACAAAGGAGCTAAAACCATCCAGTGGAAAAAAGACAGCATTTTCAACAAATGGTGCTGGTTCAACTTGCAGTCTACATATAGAAGAATGCGAATTGATCCATTCCTATCTCCTTGTACAAAGCTCAAGTCTAAGTGGATCAAGGACCTCTACATAAAACAAGATACACTGAATCTAATAGAAGAGAAAGTGGGGAAAAGTTTTGAACACATGGGCACAGGGGAAAAGTTCCTGAACAGAACACCAATGGCTTATGCTCTAAGATCAAGAACTGACAAATGGGACCTCATAAAATTGCTAAGCTTCTGTAAGGCAAAGGACACTCTAAATAGGACAAAACAGCAACCTACAGATTGGGAAAAGATCTTTACCAATCCAATGTCTGACAGAGGGCTAATATCCAATATATACAAAGAACTCAAGAAGCTAGATTTCAGAGATCCAAATAACCCTATCAAAAAATGGAGAACAGAGCTAAACAGAGAATTCTCAACTTAGGAAACTCGAATAGCCGAGAAGCACCTCAAGAAATGTTCAACATCCTTAGTCATCAGGGAAATGCAAATCAAAACAACCCTGAGATTTCACCTCACACCAGTCAGAATGGCTATGATCAAAAACTCAGGTGACAGCAGATGCTGGCGAGGATGTGGAGAAAGAGGAACCCTCCTCCATTGCTGGTGGGATTGCAAGCTGGTACAACCACTCTGGAAATCAGTTTGGTTGACCCTCAGAAAAATGGACATAGCATTACCTGAGGACCCAGCTATACCACTCCTGGGCATATACCCAGAAGATGCTCCAACATGTAATAAGGACACATGCTCCTCCACTATGTTCATAGCAGCCATATTTTTAATAGTCAGAAGCTGGAAACAACCCAGATGTCCCTCAACAGGAATGGATACAGAAAATGTGGTACATTTTCACAATGGAATACTACTCAGCTATTAAAAACAATGACTTCATCAAATTCGCAAGCAAATGGATCGAACTTGAAATATCATCCTGAGCGAGGTAACTCAGTCACAAAAGAATGAACACGGTATGTACTCTCTGATAAGAGGTTATTAGCCCAAAAGTTTGGAATACCCAAGAGTCACTTCACAACAACTATTGGGCTGAGCGTGAGGTCCCAGATGGAGGAGTTGGAGAAGGGACTTAAGGAGCTGAAGGAGTTTGCAGCCCCATGGAGGGAGCAACAGTGTCAACTGGCCTGACCTCCCGATGCTCCCGGAGACTGGATCACCAACCAAAGAATACCCATGGAGGGGCCCATGGTGCTGGCCACATGTGTGGCAGAGGAGGGTCTTGTTATCCATCAGGGGGAGGAGAAGCCTTTGGGCCTGAGGCTGTTAGATGCCCCAGTATAGGAGAATGCCAAGGAGGGAAGACAAGAGTGGGTGGATGGTTGGGTGGGGAAATACCCTCATAGAGGCAGGGGGAGGGGGAAGGGGATAGAGTGTTCCAAAGGGGAGATCTGGAAAGGGAGATACATTTGAAATGTACATAAAATATAAAAATAAAAACCCTGCAAACATAAAAAATAAAAGGGAAGCCCATTGGCACAGTAGAGGCTCTGTGATCCACTTCTTCATAAGCAAGTGGATGGGGATGTTCATAGCTTTCACATGTACAGTAGATATTTCAGAGCTCCTAGGGTGAGGAAGCATCAACCAAGGAAAGAATGGTCAAATTCCAACTGGCTCTTTGAAATTATGGTCTGCAGAACACGGGCCTTAGGGTCATTGTGGGTCCTGTTTTTGGCTTTTGTTTGGTTTTGATTTGGTTTTGTTTTTTCTAAATACAAATTCTAATAATCAAAGTAGAACTTAAAAGTGTAAACTGTTCTTTGTGGGTGTGTCACAACCAATGCACTCATGATCCCATAGCTGCTGTGGCTGCTTGCAGTGGACCTGCCTATGACTGTGCAGGACAGTTGTCACTCATGGATTCCTGATGAACCATTGACTTCTTATGAACTATGGAGTGGCACTTGTTGTCTTCAGTGTTCTGCCCATGGAGGAGTCCATCAGGTTCCAACAGACAGCTCCAATCTCATGGCCATACCGACTACCCCGATTAGATTCAATGAGACTCAAAGCAAAACAAAAGAGAAGCCGTGAGTGTTGGAGAGATACATGGAGGGTGGGAGAGTCATAGGGGAAAGGTATTGTAGAGTGGGTTGCAGGGTAATAAGGTAGGTACGGAGATTAGAGAAGGTGGGGGTTGCAGAAATCAAATGCACTATATGAACACATGAAGTTGTCAAAGAACAAATTCGATAAAAATTTATTTTTAAAACAATCTGGTAAGTCAATCCTAGAATCTTAATCTTAAGCCCTCTTAGAAAATGTTCTTTAAAATTTGAGAACTACTTATTATTATAAGTTGATTGAGGTTCAGTTTAATTTGTTTATCCAGTTGCTGGGACCCTCATACTGAAGTAGTTAATTCCTTGGGCTTTTCTAAAAGACAATCGTATCTTGAAAAATAATGATAACTTTTAGTTTTCTCAAAATTTCTGATTATTACTCCTTTCTCTTCTCTTATCATTCTGGCTATTCTATAGAACAGGGTCTGCTAAAGCACGGATTACTTCGTATTCACGTTTCAAGATGTTTATGTAAGTACCTATTTACTATGTGAATGTTTACTTAGAAAGCATGATTCAGAAATGTGCCATCCAGAGCCAGGCTTTGAGGAGCCTCCTCTAAGGCTGGCCTCAGCTGCAGAAAACCAGCTGTCTGACAGAAACCCTTCCAGAGCAGTCTGAAGTGGACATGGGAACAAAGTGGGAAAGAAGGTTGAAGCCATGTCAGCTCTGGGCAGACACTCAATGGACAGGACTTGCTCCAGACTACCATAGGTTAGCCAAGCTCCTTGGGGCCAAGTCGACAGTGGGCTATGTTCCTTTCGAGTTCCTATTTCCCATGCATTACCAGGACCGTATTGACTGACTTTTCAAATACCTCATGTCCAAAGTGCTGCTTCAACATTGAGAGATCCAACCTTTAACAGGCTGGAATTTAGAGTAAAATATTAATAATACTTATAAAAATGAGTATTCCAACCTCTTCCTAACATGACAGATGTGCCTCTTAGTTATGAAGAATGCTTGATACCTATTACAAGTGGATATCTTCTATGTCTTTTAAGAAGTCTGCGAATAGGTAAAATAACCACATTTCTATTTATTACAAAGTCTATTAGAAATGAAATTTAGATTTTATCACATACTTTTTAGTAATTTCCAGGGTTTTTTTGTTACATCTTAGAGATTTAGTACTAATCAAACATCCTGTATAATAGATTAAAGGCGGGTAATGTTGTAGTCTTTTTATTTAATTTGTGTGCACAGCACCTAAGATTTTCTACCTGAACATTTAAAATTGCAGTGCTATGGAAATGAACTCTTTGTCTTTAACTGCCAGAGCATCACTTCATCAGGCTATGGCGCTGGCATATCCTCTAAGGTTTTCCTGGCTCCTAGTGACAACTGATTTTCTGCATTCCTGTGATGTTTGTCTTTGTATCCCCAGCCCATGGAATGCTTCGGGAACAGCTTCTTCAGCTCAGCCTTTTCATCTGAGATTTCCCCATGCTGCTGCACATATGGCTTCCTGGTTCAATACCCTGTATTGCTCAGCAGTCCAAAAGATATAGATGCATCCATTATTTGCCTATCCATTCATTGAAGATGTTTCTTTTCAGTTTGGGGCTCCTAAAGATGCAGATTCTATATACATTAATGATCAGGTTTTGGATGCTCAGAGTTTGCATTTCTAGAGGGTAAACAGTTAATAATGCAATTCTTGATGACCTGTATCCTAAACAGCTCCCCACTCTTGCTTTGCAACTCTCAATGAATGAGGATGCTTTTTACTCAGCACTCTTCCTGTCATTAATTTATCTTTATTTAGCTTTAATTTACTAATTTAACAGGTGTCTAAAAGTATCATTGTGATTCTAATTTTCATTTGCTTAATGATTAGTGATTTCAAATATCTTAGCTAGTGCTTTTGTATCTAGTCTTTGGAACATTTAAAAACATTGAACATATGTTTTCTTACTGATGGATGTTGCAGGTTTTTAAAATTATGCATTATAAGTTGTTTTTCAAAAAACATGATTCACAAGTATTAGCTTTAATCCTAACAGTCTTTTTAGAAAGAGTACAAGTTTCTAATTCTTTTTTCCCCAGAGGGCTAGAGTGGTGGCTTATTGATTAAGAGCAGCTGCTTATCTTGTAGAAGCTCCAGGTCAGTTCTTACGCTCTATCAAGTGACTCACAAACACGTGTAATTCCAGATCTAGGCGACCTAATGCCCTGTGGCCTATGTGGGCACCTGTACACACATGTTGCACATAATACACTCAGGCACATGTGCCTACACACAGAATAAAACACCTTTTCTGCATTATGTTATTAACATCGCAAAAAACCATTCTACCTCAAGGCCACACAGGTTTTCTTCTGAGCTTGCTTCTTCCTCACGTGACTTCACACATGAGACCATGATTGGAGGAATTCATGTTTGAATGTTGTAGAAAATCAGGGTTGTTATTGTTTCATTTTCTTATGTGTATTCAACTGATTTGAAACATTTGCTAACAAGACTATCCAAAATTTGACCTATTGACATGGGTTTATGTCTCCTCCCCTGAAAATAATTTTTCTTTCCTTTTTCAGAATTGTTTTTGCAATTCTAGCTCATTACTCTGTTCCATAAATCTTAGAGCCAGGCTTCTGTGTTGACACAAGTCTCAGTGAAATTTCAATTGCAACCAAGTTAAACCGGTGAGTCAGTTTAATGAGAATGGGAATCCTGATTGTGGATTGTTGAAGTCATACTCACCTCGTAGCTCCCTTATTCAGACCCTAGGACATTCACGAGTGTCAACACCCAGAAAATCCTGCCCGGCCGCCATCTGTCAGCCTCTTTGTTAAGTGTTTGGCTCTCCTTCTGAGCTATTAAAATGGCAAAGGTTTTTTCTTGAAGTTTTCAATTGTTAATTGCTAATAAAGAGAAATACCACTGATTTTTATATGTTGATTTGTGTCTTACAATCTTGTTAACTTCCTTTTTAGGCCACGAGCTTCACCATGTCAATTTTGCAAGTCCTTTTGCTGTACCTGTAGATTATGTCCCTGTGGGTTTTCTTCTTCATGATATTTGTATGATAGAATGGATTGATAGTTACATGCTAAACTGTCTTGTATTTGGTATGATAGAATGGATTGATAGTTACATGCTAAACCGTCTTGTCTTTGGGCATAGCCCTGCTTGCTGTACCTGTTCTTTTATATGTTTTTTTCAGTTAGTTTGGTAGTGTTTGGTTGAGGCTTTTCATATCCCTTTTCTTGAGGAGTCAATGTCTTTAGTCTTCATTTCTTTTCTTTGTCCAGCTTGGGATCTGGTGAATGCTAGCTGTTTGAGATGACTTTGGACGCGTCTCTTTATCTTTCAAAAGAAATAGACCTTTTATTTCATTTTTAAAATGACAGAATTTACAAGCAAAGCCACAGGGACGAGGAACTATTTGAGGGCAAGATTTAAATGATACGTTCAACTTAGGACAATCAGATGATTTATTGGTGCGTTGGTTTAGTAGCTGTGGTTTTCCAGGAACGTGAGCATTTTATTAACAGGATTATTGTGATGCTCTTACTTTTCTTTCTAAAAAGATTTTCTTTATTGTTATATGTGTATGAATATTTTACCTGCAAGTATGTGCACCATGTGTGTGACTGGTACCCACGGAGGCCAGAACGGGCATCAGATTCCACAGAGCTGAAGTTACAGGTGGTTGTGAACCACTAACTGCTTTCTGGGAATGGACCTCCGATTCTCTGCAAGAACAACAAGAGCTCGTAACTAGTGAGGCAGTCTAACCCAGCTAGCTAGTTGGTTGTTTTATGATTCTGATTTTTCCATCATATCTCAGTAATTAACCACCTGATTTTCTTTCAACTCTTAAAAGATTAGTTAAACTTTTCTTTCTACCAAATATACATATAAGATTTCTTTTAACTCTTGCCTATCTGAAAAGTTTTCTTTGTTGGGAACACATACAAAACAGCTTATGTTAGTATAAAGTTTTCTTGGCTATATGGTTTTCCCTTAAGAGAATTTGTAAATGTGAGTTTATTATTATTTAGAGCTTAATAAAGAAAAATATTTGTTATTGATTTTTTTTTTTGCTCCATAATAGGAAATGTATTTTCCAACCTAAGATGGAATTCAAAGGCTTTGTAATTCAAAGCCTGAAACCATGTTTACAAGTGTGAGTCAATTTTCAGTCATTTTTATTTGGAATCCAGTGAGTTCATTTAATCTCTGGGTCAGTCAGTTAATGTCTCGGGCTGTCTGTTATCTCCAGCCTCTTCCTTGTAAATGCCATCCTGTGGTGCTGGCTCATCATTCCCATTCTGTATGCAGATCTGCTCTGCCTATCCTCTCTCCCTCTGATTCTCTGCGATCAATCTGTAATGCCTTCTTGGTTCCATACCATCCGTCTCATCTTAAACCCTTGAACTTAGGTGTTTTGACCCTTATCTATCACCTTTGTTTTTTATCTTCACTCTTCTGAATATGTCAACTAGATTATGAAATTTTATCTTTACTTCTGCAGTAGATACCGACCTCCTAGGCTTACGCATTTAGTCTCTACGCCATTCTTTTTCCTTTTTTTTCAGTACTTAAAACAAACCTACGTTGGTTTTCTTCTTTTTATTTAGTACTGCCTTGTACAACATACAACAGGGTTCATTTGTTGAGTTTTGTTTTTCAAGGCAGGGTTTCTCTGTGTAGCCCTGGCTGTCCTGAAACTCACTCTGTAAACCAGGCAGGCCTCGAACCAACTCAGAGGTCTTTTTGTCTCTGCCTCAACAGTGCTGGGATAAGGCATCCCCAGTACTCCTCCCCATCATACAATAACTGAATAGACACTTGTTTAATCGATGACTGGTAAGAAAAGTTAAGTACCACTGGCTTTGCTTTCACATTAATTATGTAATAATCTAATCTTCTTTTTGGGCCTCTAGCTCTAGGCTAATTCACATAATGCACGTAATCTGCAACCAAATTCCTGGGTTTTCAAATATTGCGTTCTTTGTCATAAAGTCGCTCCTCTACCTTTCTAGTATATGTATGGCTACAACTTTTTTCCTGCGCTTGCTCGACTGAAACAGCACAAAGAGCCCATATACAATGAAATCAGTGTGTCTGCACATTCTCTCCGGCCAGCTGATCATAGCATTAGTTCTTTGACTGTAAGAAGATGTTACCACGATCAGAGAGGTTTTCAGGCAGATGTTTTCAACCTTGGAAGGAAAAGCAGATGCCTACTTTTCTTTCTCTTTTTTCTTTCTTCCTCTCTCTCTCTTTGTTTGGTTTTGTTTGTTTTTGTTTTTTGAGACAGGGTTTCTCTGTGTAGCCCTGGCTGTCTTGCAACTCACTCTGTAGACCAGGCTGACCTCAAACTCAGAGATCCACCTGCGTCTGCCTCCCTGGTGCAGTGACGAAAGGTGTGAGCCACCACCTCACTGCTGCAGATGCCTAATTTTCTGAATGGTTCGGGCTGGACTTTCTGAGTCTGTAGAGGCAGAAAGTCCACCGTGATTTTACTTTCCATTTCCTCTTTTGTGGGCTTTTAAACATTGTTTGGAACTTAGGAAATATTAAATACAGATCAATAAGACAACCTAATTTTTTGAACTACAGCTTCACCTCTGGTGCTGGGGTTTTGTAAAAAATGCAGCCAGAACCAAAAGCATTTATTCCAAATGCAGTCATGCCATTGATGTCTCTCACCACGCCCACCTCCTCCCTCACAGTCTTATCAAGAAATTCACCAAAATTAAGTGTTCGAGTTGCACAGTCATCCCAGAAAGACGGTAAAGGATGTTTGAAGTCTGTGACAAACATTTATTAGGGTAGAATAACAGCAGCTGGTGCCAAAACTAGCATCTCGCCTCAGATTATTCACAGCTGAAGATCTCCAAAGTCTTCTATTATCAACTCATAGTTTAACTTTATTATAATACTGACAGGATACTCATTCTTAAATCAGTTCAGAGTTATCAACTCTTCTCCCTCATGAATTCCCAGTTTGATTAGCAAACTCTTATGTATTTGATTATACTAGCTCTCATGGAATCTTCCTAAAGTCTATTTCGAGAACAATTTTGTTTTAGTGTGTGGTTCTAACAAGAGATAAGCTTTACACTACATGTTATTTTACTTTTAGATGTTTTTACTTTACTTTTAGCTAACCAAAAGTGGGAAGCATCATGACATTTCTACACACACATCACTACAGCCTATTCACACCGACACTTCCCTCTGTCACCATTACCCCCGGAATTTACTTCCCCCAACTAGAATCAGCAATGATGTTACCTTCAAAGTAAGAATTGATAAGCAAGTTGGAAAAAAAAAAGAGGTGTGTTTTCCACTCAAGAAAGATTAAAAATGTAGGAAAGCCCATGGGCCTGATCTTTATTGTCTTTTACAACTCTTTCTTCAGGCTAGAAAGCATGGGTACAGTCGGCACTGAGCTCCAGAATGACATGGCTAAAGTGTGCATCAGCTACATAACCGAAGGCTTGGAAACACTCAGCAGGAAACAACCAACAAAACTTCAAAGGGCAGAAGGTCATGGACTGAACACGTATAGAGATGCACTTTTTTATGTAAAACATTTTTGGAGGCAATTTTTCTGATCAACTTTTACCAGTCTCCTATGGACATTTTTTTTAAAAAATAAATAAATAAATAAATAAATAAACCCACGAAAGCCATTAGCACAGTCCAAACTGCTCCATTTACTATTCTCAGATCCAATGTTTTCCTTTGCACAATGGCTGTAATCATGTTTTCCCAGGTCTCTCGGCCGTTAACACTAATAAGAAGTAGCAGACAGTTTCTGTCCCGTGCATTTCAAGAACAGATTTCTCATATGGCAAGACAAGAAAGGGAAAAAAATCATTGAACATAAAATGAGGCCTGTATCTGCGGCCCTGTGAGGTCATGTCTGTACAACAGATTAGAGTCCTGCTCAAGTTGTTCTTCTATAGAGGTGACAGACTGATGATTACAGAGGGATTCTGACTTGTCAAGATTTAGTTAGATGACAAGATCAGTTCAAAAAAGCCAGCCCTCACCAGCAGCTTACCCAGAGCAAAAATGGACTTGAGACTTCTCTAAATCACCTCCACGATTTTAATCAGTCTTCTTAAAACTAAGTATTGTTGTAGTTCTTCTCAACATAGTGAAAAAAGAATAAGATTTGCTTTGCAGTTCATGTCCAGCCAAACCCAACTGTAATTGTGCCTATAATACTAATAACTGATTCATTCCATAAACATTAGAAACATATAGATACCTGCATGTGTGTGTTGGTAGGCAAACAGAAGGACTAATTCCAAAACTAGCAGACTTGTTCGTCAGGGTACAACCTGTCTTGTCTCATGCGTAGCTTCAGCATAATATTTGGTGGGGAACCACAGCACATGGGTTCTCCATGAAATAGAGGACCAGATGAGTTTGCTGGTGGGTTTCTAGAGAAATCCCCAAGGCCTGGCCTACAGAACAGTGGGGAAGATGAAGGGAAGAAAAATAAACCAGAGGAGTAGCTGGAGCCTGAAGCTGTTGAGGTCTTGCAGAGTTCCCAACGCCAAACGAAATGAAGACACCATTGGTAATAACATTGTTTCAAATCTAGTCTAAATTTACGTGCAACAGAGTTGAGTCTTGGAAAGCTGCTACAACAAATGACTGGGGAAAACCTGAGCCCTGCTCTAAGGAGCAGGAAAGCAGGTTCCCATGAGAGCTTGCTCACATGTTCTATTAATCGCTTAGCACAATGTGCTTTCTGTATTCTGCTTAGGGTAGGGATGCCTGGTGTAATACATATTGCTGGTTCATTAACAGTGACTTCACTCCCCCAGCACTCATGTTTCCATGCAACTCAGTTAATGGGCAGCATTCACTTTAGCACTGTGGTGGTTAAGACTACTTCTTATCTATTAATTATTCTTGAGGTTTCCCAGGCTGATCTTGAACTCACTATGCAGCCCAGGCAGAACTGGAACTTAAGATCTTCCTGCTTTACTCAACTGTACTAGGATTACAGATATGCACTACCATGCCTGGCTTGGCGGCCATTTTAAATAAAATAAATACAAACAGGAAACACAAAATGTAGGACAAAATCGTACTAAACAGATCCAGAAAGGATATTTGCTTACCCAAGCTGGGCTTTTCCCAGTTAGGGAGTACACTGTCCATGGGCCTGCTGGTAGCCGTTTCTGCCTACAATGACCTTCACACCACACTGGCCAATGCCTCCTTTCCACTTCCAAATACTGCCCATTTTCATCTTTGAATGACAACATGGAAGAATGTTCTGGAGAACACAGTTCCAACTTAACAGGAAACACTACAAGCAACCATTCTTAGGAAATCCAAATGAACTTACTGAGAAGCTACTGAAATCACTAACAGAATCTGAAGATACCATGGAAACAGGTCAATAGCTTTCTTATATACCACCAATCATGAGTTAGACAATTTATTGAGGGAAATTTTGGCAAGCTAAAGTAGAAAATGTGTAGGAATAATGTAAATAAGAATTAAGGTATGCCTGTGTGTAATAAACTTTAACACTTCATGAAGAAACATAAAAGCAAGACTATGAGTTCACGTCCCTGGACATATCAACCATGTTCTTACATGGAACTCTGTACTATAGAGAAGCAAAATCTTTATTTTATTTGTTAATGTGCCTGGTAGTTTGAATGAGAAGTTTTCCAATAGGTTCATACACTTGAATGTTTGGTTCCCAGCTTGAGGACCACTTAGGAAGGATTCAGACCTTGTTGGAGGAGGCATGTCACTGTAGGTGGGCTTTGAGATTCAAAAGACCACAGCCAGGCCTAGTGTCATTGCTCTCTGCTTTGGCTTGTGGATGACATGGAAGCTCTAAGCTACTGTTCCACTCTTGTTTTTTAATGAGTAGCCTTGGTCATGGTGTCTCCTCACAGCAATACAGCAGTAATTAAGACAATGTGGTACCGCTCCAATGGCATTATTTTTGGAGATCTGAATGAAAATTATTAAAAAATAATCAGGAGGTACCATAAAAAGTAATGTAAAGCCATCTGCAAGCCCAGACACAGTCCATACCAGACTCCAGGTTTCTGCCTATAAGACATTCGGTCTAAGCTTGTTGTTACAGTAGCCCACACACGCTAAGACAGCAAGCAAACCTACCTCTGTCCAAAGAGTAGCTAATGTCTAAATTAAAGGAAATTAATCCAAGGTTACCCAACAATCACGAAGTGAGAATTTGTATTCAGTAAAGTTCTACCTGTACGATAAGCAGAGATGATGGTAAAGGTAGCTTCCACAGTGCCGTTGTGTTGGCCTGTTAGACAAATGTTCATCTTCTGCAGATGGAACCTGGAAGGGCTGGAAAACCAGAGTCAGCCTCTTAAATCTTAAGACCTCTAAAGTCTTAAAAGATGCTCACCTGGCCTCTGTGCTCAGGATTTAATTAATTCAACTTAGTTACATTTAAATAAAAGGAAGGAGGGAAGGAAGGGAAGGAGGGGGAGGAGGGAGGGAGAGAGAAAGAGAGAGAGAGAGAGAGAGAGAGAGAGAGAGAAATAAGGAGAAAGAAAAGGGAGAAATGGAGAAAGAGAAACAGAAAGAACAAAGAAAGTACATGAAGTTGGGAGTAAGTGAAATTCTAGGGGTCTTAAGAGAAGTGGGAGAGGAACCAGGGTTAGAGATTATCAAAGTACATTGTATACATGTATCCTAGTCAGATAGTAAATACAAAACATTTTCTAAAAGATGCTCACTCTCTAATCTAGAAAAGATCAATTCTAGTATTTTTCCTAAGGGCATTATCATAACTGTACATTTTTAGATGTAGGAGATTTTTGTCACAGCTCCTTTAAATATTTATTTCTAACTTGCTTGAGTGAAGAATGGCAACTCTGCCCAGGAAAATGTTATGTAGCCATTAAGAGATTGCTGTAATTCCTAGGCAGGTATGTGTGCAAACTGCAATGTAAAATGTAACAAAGAGGAAAACAAAGTTGTAAAGCAATTTCTTTAGTCACTCAGGTTGTCTGTCACTCTAAGTGTCTGCTAAGTTTTAATACATGCAATGCAATAAAACATAATAGTACCTAGTACGATTAGTTCTTGCCCTAGAGCTAAACTATGCACACACAGAAACATACAGCACACAAATAATGAAGAACAGGCATGGAAGTATCAAGAGCACTTGCTTCTGAATACTTGTGACTCGTTTCTTCTATTTAATTCTGGGCTCCGAACATTGCACAGAGCTTAATTCCTTTGGAAGATCGAAATCTTAAACATCGCTAGTTCCCTCCTCTTAGAGCCTCTTGTCTCTTGCATCCTTTAAGCCGTTGTCCCATTCTCTCCCACATATTTTGATCAGGATTCAAAATAGGAAAATCAGTTTCACCCCAGACATTTATGGAAGCCCAAGGCTGAAGCTGAGGCAGAGAAACTTCCCTGGGAAAGACTGTAGTAAAGTGTGACATAGTACTTTTCTGCTTGTACAGGGAGGAGAAGGGTATATGTTTAGTTTTTCAGAGATTTGACCCACACAGCCGGTGCCTCTTCCGAGTACCAACTCTGCCTATGCCCCAGCTCCCTGGGCTTGCTCCTCTTATTTCCAATATTTTCTGTGTCTGATACCCTCCACTGCTGTATAACAAGAGTCCAGGTCCTCAGCCTAACATTTAAGACCTTTCCATCTGGCATCTGCCTTCCTGGTCCTCATGATCTCCATTATACCTTGCAATGCAACCTCACCGAAGGAGTTCCTGTTCCTACAGCCTCATCTGTTCTGCTCTGGCTTCTACTCATGCTTGGCCTGGTCAAGCCAGCCCATCTGTCACTCAAAGCTGCTCTGCTCATATGCCCACCTCTCTCTAACACACCACACACACACACACACACACACAGAGAGAGAGAGAGAGAGAGAGAGAGAGAGTGAAGTCCCACTACACTTCAGCTTTCCCTGTGAATCTGGAGTTTTAGTTCATGTCTCTGACTGATATCACAGTTCTCAATGCATAGGCTAATCTTTTTTGTGTCATTCACAGTGCACATTTGTTCAACTGAATTTGGCATACTAAAGAGGAATCAGCATAATTGTACTTGGCACTCCAAACATGTATTTTTTTTTTTTTTTAAACAAAATAGCGAGATGCTTATACATTTTTCTATTGAGGTTTTCTATGAGTTCTCCTGTCCATTACAACTGGTCGGGGAAAATATTTTTAAATTGCATGTTCCTGGGGAAACCAATTTATCTGACATTTTATGTAGTCGGGATGCAGAGTTGAGCAATAAAATCTGATTTCTTCTCTGAGCTTCCTGCTTCCCTTTAAACAACAGGGCTCCATTCATAAGGACTGTAAGTCTTGGGATCTAAGAGTTTTCAAGTCCATCATCATTGTGGAGATGATGGTAGAAGATCCTGGTTATTTTGAGCTTGACTAGATCAGATGTTTTTGTGATGAATTTGTCAGCATCAGAGCTGCTCATTTGGCCTACATTCATGTGTGTCCTGAGTCATGGAGTGGCTTCCAGTTGTTTTTCTTTTCCGAGGTGGGGCATGGCCAAATCAGACCCATCTAATGCTGTGGACTTGCCTTGAGGCCATGGGCCCTGTGTGTTTCCTACAAACGCATCTGGTGTTCAGTCCCCGCGAATGAGAAGCAAGTTAGTCCGTAGGGCCTGCTTGTTCACAGAGGCCTTATCAGTTGTTGATGAGACCCTGTCTAGGCTCACAGACAGGCTGTTTCCTCCAGTCCCAAGCCTGAGCCTGCTGTGGAGCCAGAAGAAGGTGATAAGCCCCCGAGAAGATTTTTTAGGAGCCTTGCCTATCTTTCACACCAAGTCGCCAGCGTACATTTTCCATGGTCGCCATTTACAGATAGGGTGGCTGCTCTGGATAAGGCTGGGGCCTGAGGTAGGTGGAGGTCATTAAAGGAGCAAATGGCTTTCCAATTAACTTCCCCTAGGACTTCTTCAGGATCTTGAAAGCTTTATTGACAACTCCTTTTCTTTTCTTTTCTTTTCTTTCTTTCTTCCTTTCTTTTTTTCTTTCTTTCTTGTGAAAAATCCTCCTAAGTCAGACCAGGAACTTTTTCATGCTAACTCCGAAGCGCATGGACAAACAGGCATCAGGGTAAAAGTGAGAGTCTCACTGGGTCTCAGCTGTGGGGAACATTCTGTCTGAGTCTGTCAGGCAGGAAGGCTGTGGCAACAGGACTGGCTTGGCTGCCACAGAATAGCTGTGAGGAAGGGCTAGTGCCAGCACGCATGGTAGTAGGAACTGGGCGTGTGGACCCAATTGCTAACTTCTTAAAGTTTCCCAGTATGCATTCCCAACATTGTCTAAACGGGAGAGAGCTGGGCCAGAAGGTGGGCTCCTGTTCCAGGGCCCTGAAAACCCAGCTTCTCTCTGGACTCTAGGCACTGGGAGTGTCTGACGGAGAGGCTCCACTCTGCTAATGAACAGCACACACAGGAGGTTGGCCGAGGGCTGCAAGTCAGTTCTAAAAGGTACATTATCTTGGTTTCTTGTTTGAATAAGTAAATATGTGTTCAAGAGACCAGACTACTGAAACACAGCAAACAGAGAGACTTCGTGGCCACGGAGGCTGTGGACTGTCTCAGCGAACGGTTCTTACAACTGCTTCCGAAGTTAAGCCACATGCCCAGGTCCCATAGCTGGAGCAGGAAACAGAACTGGATGTTCAGTTGATGGTCTTCTTGCTGTTCGTACTGCTTCAGTTTTTTGCACTGTTTGGGTGTGCCCTTACCCCAGTGAGAAGACATTAGGAGGCTATGAAGCTGTAGTAAAGCTGAGGTGACAGGATGCTGGTGGGGATGGGGTGGGGGATGGGCTGATGTGACTTTCGAGGTTCTGAGGCTTGGATAAGGATATTTATGTCTGCCGTCTGAAAGCTCACTCCCGCCCTTGAATGGAGTTTTCCAGGTGACACATCAGACAATGCTTTGAAGCACATGCCGACTGCTGTCACTTATTTTGTAATATTGCCGGGTTTCTCAGAACCACTGTACAGAGAGCAGCTTGCATCTAGTACACCTATTTGGGTGAGGTGATGTTGATGCTCACACTGCCCTCAGGCATGCAGAGAGCAGACAGTGCATAGTAGCTAGGATGCTTATCGTTATCATCATTGGTTGTGGGAAACAGTCGTGGCCTGAGAATTGACTGAACCAATTACTACACGGAGAAATGTATCAGGAGAGTGGGACATGGAGAACAGAAAGGACAGGGCTTCATCTAATCCCCCAGCCAGTCTTGAGGAGCAGTGTTCTCAACTGTGAGCACTCCCTGCAGTTGATGGCTACTCTCCCATTCCTTGCCTTTGAAGAGTTGGCACTTCTTCATGGTTGCTATTTATCCTGAGAAACTTAGAATTTGGAGAGACACACTAGGTGTTAACACCATTCTACTCCCCTTGAAGAAACAAAGAATGGTTGATCTGGAGAGGAGGCACCCAGCACTAACGTTTACTGCCCTGCCCAGCTTCCTCTGTTTTGGAACATGATAACTCAAGACAATCCCAGGCAAGACCACCAACTACTCACTTTGTAGGCATAACTCCATTCACATGGTGCCTTGCTTGCTTGGCTGACTCTGAAGGTGGAAAGCAGGAGGCCTGGCCATGGCTCCAGATGTCAGTGCTATTGTCTGTCAGACTCCCAGGATCATCTCAGGTGGCATGTTATTTCCTAGCCGTAATTTTGGGCCCAGCTGAAATACTCATTATATTTCTTGGAGAACCCATGAACCCATTTAAACTTTGAGAACAGACAACCACAAAGAGTGCCTCAAAAATCATTTTCTGACATCCATGGTTTTAGCTATCAAAACAGTGCTGACAGTGTCATTAGGAACTTCTGTGTTGGTGAGAGATGCTGAGACTTTGGCAAATGTGATTCATTTAGACTAATAACCAGGCCTGGCTGGACAGGATAGTACACATATGTATGCTTATGCTATGGTAGAGGAAACAGAACAAAGGATGCTTTATAGCATTCTAGGGAGCCAAGTCCTAGAGACAAGACCACACTGCCAGGGCTCCTCTGGCTGTGCATTCCCAATGCTGTGCACTGCGGTGTGGAGTTTGCCTCATGGGGGCAAGACACCTTTAAGTGTTCTCAGGGACCATCTATCTGTGACTCAATAGCCTCTGCTGAGCACTGACACTGACCTTGCGGCTGTCACCTGCTCTTCCTGATGGTGCAACACTAGCCCCAAGTCTCTCTCTCACCAAGTTGGAATGTGGCTGATGGTCCCCTGGAGAGCCCCATTACTTGAGTTACTACATGTCCTAGCATTTACAGGCCTTCCTTTTCCAATATTTTTTTGCCAATAAAACCAAGATATAAAAATTATACATTAGAAAAATAACAAAATATGTAATTTTGTTTTTTCCTTAAATGAAAGAAATCTCATGATCTTCCATAATAAAGTCCCCTGTAGCCACCATTGAACCAACTAGAAGTGCAGCTACCCAAGATTTTCCAAATACACTGATTTTTAAAAGTGAGATAAATAATAACAGTGTAAACAAGCCTTTACCAGAAAAAATATTTCAAAAGTAAATTTCAGAGTCCACAGAAATAGGTCCAGTTTCTAAATGTCATTAACACCCAAACCAGAATTCCCTGCAGCTGTGTCCTGGAGCCATCCCCAGGACCTGCATTCACCAGTCAAACTTTCAAGAGCTTGCCTCAGAGCACTTTAGAGATCTCCAGGGGTGATTCCTTGTTTGCAAAATCACATCTAAGCCCTGTAGCCTAAGCGGGAAAACACAGTTCTTGCCCTCAGCCAGTGAGGGCTGTTTTGGTGGAAGTAGCTAGTGAACTTCTTTCATGTTTCCCGGAGCTCTTGATCTTGTCCTGGAAAAGCTGTGAAAGATGAAGGTGACTTGTTTTGTTTTGCATTTCTGGAGTTGCTCTCAGTGGGTGTTGGCTTTCTTTTTGCTTAGATTAAGGCCATAGAGAGTTTCCCTTCCTTTTGCCAAGGTGATTTTAGAAATTAAACAATTATCACTAAAAATCCATGTAATCTTGGGCCAGGTAATGTGCACCTTGAACCCAACACTTGGGAGGCAGAGGCAGGTACATATCTGTAGGTAAACCAAGCAATCCAAATTTCATCAATAAATAAACGAATAAATACAGAGACAAGATGTAAAAGACATACACAGTAGAATATCATACAGCCTTAAAGAAAGATGGACGTTCCAACACACAGGGACTCACACGTGAAATTAGAGAACATTGTGCTAAGTGAAATTAGCCAGGCACAAAGGGACACACATCATGTGACTCCACTTAACTGAGGTGCTTAAAGCAGTCAAACTCACAGGGTTGAAAAGTTGAATGATGGCTTCCAGGACCTATGGGGAGGGGAGGAGTGGGGAGTTAATATGTTTGGAGTGTTTGCTTTATAGCATAAGAAGATCCAACAGTGGGAATGAACTTAATATACCAAACCAAACACTTAAAATGACCCATACATGTATATATGTTACCACACTGTAAGCACATCTGTATCATGTAGACATGGCCATCCCTTGACTACAACTTGTCAAATCTTCAGCAGAAATGTCAGCCCTCTGTCCAACACCAGGGGCAGTGCCATAGCTTTTAGGTCCTCTTTGCAAAAAGGCCAAGCATGCTGTGAGGCAGGTGGCAGAGTTCAGCAGTGTGCTGATGTCTGAGACACTTAGCAGAGGTTTGTTCCCGGGTTCATGTTCTTGGCAACTCGATAATGCTCTTAATTAGCACAGTGACCCATGTGCAGACATCCTGACAAGCCAGGCTCTCATGCTAGGATAGAGTGGGAGGCAGGACGAGAGCTTCCAGCAGCCAGCCATGGTGGGTGAGTCTTGACTTAGAATAGCTCCTAAGACATTGGGGGCTGGACAGAAGAGGGGTCCCAGATAGAAAGGTCAGGACGAGCATGTTTTGCTGACAGAAAGGAGATTTGAGACAAACTTCTAATGGTAGTGATGTCTTAATCTCATTGCTGGAGAACAGTGAGGGAGTAATTTAGAGACTTCTGTGTGTTTGCTGTCCAGTGAGGACCAGAGCATAGACTCTCCATTCTCTCCCCTCCTCTCCCTCACTCTTTCCTCTCCTCCCTTCCTCTCTTCTTTCCCCTCCATCTTCCCACAAAGACCCTAATCAAACAATTGAAAGTAACTAGCAAGACCCTCATCTATAACAATGTGGCATCCAGTCCTTTCTCTTTCCAGGGACAGGCCCACTAACGACAAGTTTAATGTTGGAGTTGATTCAGTGGTAGTTCCCCAAACACATACAAATACCTACACCTTATTTGCAAAACTGGTCATGCAGATGTATTGAAAAAATCCAGGACAAGATCGTCTTGGATGTGCCAGGAAATCCCTAAATTTGGGTCCATATAAACAAAAGGTAAAGGTGACAGCAATGCAGGAAAGGCCCAAGGAGGATAGACACAGAGAAAGGATGTAATCACACCCCCAGTAATTCTTAAAGCCACTAGTAGCTACAGGAAGTCATGAAGGATTCATGATTCTGGAGTTCAGGGAAAAATGAACTCTTCCTGTTCACAGCAGCAGCTAGAAGATACAAATATAAATTGCACACTCAAAACCAGTATGGCAGTCTCCTCCAATGCTAAGTCACAGCTGGTGAGCCTTGGACATTCTTCCTTTAAAATCCATGTCTGGGCTGAGCTGGTGCAGGGTTTCTGGAACTCTCCTGTACACACGCACTACCTGGGGACTTGGCTGCAGGGCAAGCAGTGTCACAGTGGGTCACTACTTGGACCCAAGATTCAGCATTGTTGAAATGCTTCATGTGACCCAGATGTTGCTAATGGTATGCCACACTCTGAGCTTACAGAGTTAAGCAGGACACAGACTTTCCAACAGTAGTAGCACAATGCATAAGAATGTGAGCTGTGTAGTGCTCCGCCTAGGCCCCTTCAGCATGCTATCTACATTTTGCAGGTTTATTGACAGTAGTTGTTTGTCCCCTGGCGGTCAGTGTTATACCAAATATTGCTGTCCATGATCAGCAAGAGGGGCAGGAATTAGCCTCATTTAGACCTCTGTAGCTTGTCTTCCACATCTGCTAAATGGGGACTAGGGCTACCTAAGTTTATTTAGCTCACTGTTTCTTTCACATGACAAAAGATTCTGTCATGGGTCTTTGTTTCCATTTTTCACTTTTTGCTTGAGGCCTTTCCTCAATTTCCTCCATGCTAAATACATAAAGTATTGTGAAAGTAACCGTAAGCGGGTCTTCCTTTGCACATCATTGCTGTTTTGTTTGTTTGTTTGTTTGTTTTGGCAACAGGTCTGAGAATTAGATCTAAGGCCTTGAGCATGGCAGGCAAGCCTTCTCCTCCTTGGCTGCACCCCTGGTGCTGGCAATGGCTGATTTTCATGAAATACTTGTTGCTGAGTCTTTCTTATCTGCCCTTAGTTTTCAAGGAGAGCGTGGACCCCACTTCTCTGTGTGACTAGGTACAGCATTTAACCTTGCTGACCTCATCCCTGTGGTTCAGTGATGCTAAACTGGCTTCATTCAAACTTGGTGTGAAGGTCAGTGCAGACAGCTTCAGCGTCTTCCCTCAGCACAGTCTGGGGTTGCTGCTCAGTGGGCATGAAGCGCCCGCTGTCTTTATCAGGATATCACTCTTTCAATCACTGGTTTTTACAAAAAGCACTTTAGGGGACGACACTGCAGGGTTTTGTGAATATGCTGAAGAGTGTCTAATCTCAGCCATCACAGAAAAACAATCTTCAGAAATCTTCTGTGAATTCCTCTGCTCTCTTACTGTATGACCATGCTCACCAAAATAAGCACTTATTAGGGTTTAATTTTGTTTGTTTGTTTTTTGTTTGTTTGTTTGTTTCGAGACAGGATTTCTTTGTGTAGCTCTGGCTGTCCTGGAACTCACTCTGTAGACCAGGCTGGCCTCGAATTCAGAAATCCTCCTGCCTCTGCCTCTCAAGTGCTGGGATTAAAGGCATGCGCCACCACTGCCCGGTTAGGGCTTAGTTTTAAAAGTGAAACAAAACCAATCGACAACCACTGAGGCAGGAGCTGATGCTCAACCACACAGGCCCTGCAGCTCGCTGAAAACTCAGCTGCTGACTGAGGCTCAACTCTTTGCTCACCTCTCAGAGCTGGACTGGGACAGTGCTGCCAACAGGAGACCAAACAATGACTGTAACCTCCTCTTTAACTTGACTGGACTTCATTTTGCTTTTCTTCACTGTCTTCCCTCATTTTCCTCCCTCAACCTCACTCAGTGAAACTTGTCTGGTGACAAAAGCAAAACATCTCATAGTTATGGACACTGATAATAGGAATGAAGGTAGCACAGAAGCATGTCTCATATGTTCTCACACATTCACATGTCTATGTTCTCATATGCCCTCACATGTTCTCACATATCTCACATGCCCACGTCTCATATGTCTCATGTTTTCACATGTTCTCACAGGCACTTCTGTGTCCGTCTGCATCAGATCTGTGCTCATGGTTCCAGCTTCTCTGTCACTCAGGCTCATATGGAGCTCTTTTCAGTCGCCTAGCTTTTGCCATCCTTCAGCCCTCACTACATATTAACAGAACACTTTCCCATGAGGCCCTTGGAAGATTGCTAGCCAGTTGCTGACTGATGGTTTCAGATCATGTGACTCTGGTCATAACTGGCAATGACCTGCTTTCCAGGGCACACCCCTTCATTGCTGTACTCTGGCCTTTGCATATAAAATCCAAGGAAATCTTTACTCCGGGGACTGTGGGTCTTGGACCACAGAGCACTAAGGCAAGTGTCAGCTCCTTCCATGGTTTCAATGTTCACAGGACAGGAAGGGTGAGGCCAGAGAGAGGGACATCAGAAGAATGTTCAGGAGTCCTTGTAGGGCTCAGCCCAACTTGTACAAACCCTGGGAAAGACAGGCTGAGGATGGGCTGGGAGGTGTGTGAGGGGGCAGGGGAGGCAAGTTCTCAGCTGTGCGTGTGCGCTGTGCACTTGGGAGGGAGCCCGATGCATCCTGCCACAATATACTCCAAGGGTCACAGCACTGTGTGAATTCCATTTGCAGGTCCCTTTTTAAAAGGCAGAGCTAGCCTTCCTTAATGGAGAAGAGCCACTCCGAGCTCACAGCAGAGAGAAGGCACATGGGAGACATTGATGTTACCCACTTCACTTCTGCTGGCCTCTGATCCCTGCTCCTCCCATCTTCCTACCTCCTTCTCTGCCCCATGTTATCTGTATCCTATGCACATATACTAAAGGGTTCTTGTGTATAAACATCAGTGTGCGATGCTCAGAGTGATGTAGCAAATAGCTGGTCCAGAAAAGCTCTTGGGAGAAAATAAAGTATATCTTCACCACTAGGCACAGGCAAAATTTCTGTAATACATAAAGATCACTGTAGAAGAAGGAGGAGGAGGAAGAGGAGGAGGAGGAGGAGGAAGAAGAGGAGGAGGAGGAGGAGGAAAGGAAGGATGGAAGGAAGGAAAAGACAGAGACAAACTGGAATTCAACAAAGTTAACATTTTTACTCAAAGTTACTCATAGGAAAACAAAAGAGCCAAAGACTGAGAAAAACATTCTACTATGTATAGCTACAGAAGACATATCAGAATGAATAAATAACCCATTTAAGTTCCAATAAAAACATAAACCAGAATAAAATTAGCTAAGGGCTTCAGCAGCCACCCTCCAGACACATAAATAATCTATAAATATATGTAATGTGCACACATGGCTATAATTACAAAGACTGATTGTGTTAAAAGTATGTCCAATGAATGTAGAAAAGCAGAAGTTGAATATACTTCTGGTAGTGGAGAATCTTAGCTTGTGTCCTATTGCGGTGATAAGGCACTATGACTAAAATCAATGTGGGGGAGTTTGCTTGGCTTCCTTCCTTATCACACTCCATCACCCAGGGAAGTCAGGCAGGACCTCAAGCAGAGCAGGAACCTGGAGGCAGGAGCTGAAGCAGAAACATGGAGGACTGATGCTTACTGACTTGTTCTCCATGACCTGCTCTCTGCTTTCTTATACTACCTACCAGATAACCTAAGACTACCTGCCCAGAGACGGCACTGTCCACAGTGGTCTCTGGACCTCTCAGCTCAACCTTTAATCAAGCAAATGCCCCCACAGGCTTGCCCTAAGCTAGTGTGATGAAGGCATTTTCTTAATTGAGGTTTCCTCTTCGCAGATGATATTAGCTTGTGTTAAGTTGACAACAACAACAATAATAATAATAGAGAAAAGGTGGTACAATCACTTGGGACAACTATTAACAGTCAACTTTTGAGAAAACAACTATCTCACAGCTCACAAAGTCTACTTCTAGGTATTTATCTGAAGAAAATGAAAATATGTGATATACCAAGACTCATTCAAGAATGTTCACAGGCATCACAGCAATGAGCCCAAAACAATTGAATTGTTGATTAGTTCTGGAGATAAATGAGTGGACAACAAGACGAAGGTGAAGATTCATCTGTAGCGGTAGAGCATGTGGCAGCTGTGGGGATGTCGTTAGTGCTTGCACTGGCTGTGGATGGATGGACAGTTCATGGTACAGCAATATATAGAATGATACCAACAGCTTAAATGAATCCTTATATACACAAAAATATAACTGAATCTAGAAAGTATATATACCAGAAGCGAATGATTTTTGTGTGTGTGTATGTGATTCTACTTACATAAAGTTGTAGAACTTTCGAAAATTATCTCTGGTTACAGAATCAAAACAACCGTTTTCTCTTGGTCATGGTGTGGGAGGCTGAAGGGCCTGAGGTTCTGTCTACAGGGGTGGAAATGTTGTTGGTCTTAAGTGGGTTGCTGGCTATAGAATGCACTGGATTAGCATAGTTCCCTGTCACTTCTGGACTAGCATCTCCTAGCTCTACCTGCTGGGACCATCAGCCAGGACAGCTCACAGTTGCTTTCCCCACTGGGCACTGCCTCTGGCTACAGGGAACTATTCTGATTGGTCACTTTCCTTACAAACGAAGAGCTATGGTTGATGATGTTCCAGTATAGAGAGTCCAAGTCTCAAACTCACTGAAATTCTCTGAAGGCCACGCCATCTCCAAAGCTCCCTATAGTGTTACCTAAGGTCTCATGTGAGGCAGATTCTCTCTCTCCCCAGTTCAGCTTTTGTCTCTTCATATGTAATGTGCACACATGGCTACACTTTCTGCATATATTTTTCCCAGAAAATAGAACCAGAAGTGACCCCAGAACATGGGCTTTCAAATGGAACTTTGGAGAAAAATGGTGGCCACAGATGGCAATGAAGACTCATCTGTAGAAGGATGGAGAGCGGGACTAGACCATGGCTGTAGGGTATAGCTGTGTTATGTGTACTGGTGGCAAATGTGGCTGGGACATCAATGATCCATTTAAATGAACTGAAGGAAGTCGTGATTGGCACCGAATGGTTGTCACTACCCGTAAAGACTGAGGAAAGACAGAGATTGGCTCAGGATGCTCCTCACGATTTCAAGGCAAAATATGAAGGTAGTGTTGAAGAAATCCATTGTAGCTGAAGGAGGGACCGTATAAAGAATTTATAGAAGGGGATGGAGAGATGGCTCAGTGGATTAGAACACGTGCTGCTCTCACAAAACACCCCAGTCTGATAACCAGCACTTAGATCATCCTGCTCACAACCACATGTAACTCCAGATCAGGGTGACCTGACACCTCTGGCTTTTGTGGGTACCTGCATTCGTGTGCACATAGTCCCACACAGATATATGCATGCATACAAACAACTTTAAATATTTTATAAAAGATACAGGTATAGAACTCAAAGGACAGTTGTGACAGTCTGCTTTCTGTTGCTGTGACTAAACACCTAAGACAAACAGCTTTAAAGAAAGAAGGGATTGTTTTGGCTCACAGCTTCAGAGTTCTGGCCCAGTGTGACTTGGCTCTCATTTGGAGACCTACCTGTAGTAAGGGAGTGTGTGGTAGAGCAGAGATGCTCATTTTATGGAAGCTAGGAAGGAGTGGGAGAGAGAAACGAGGTGGAGAAGGGGGGAGGAAATGAGGCAAGAGGGAGAGAAGGAGGTAGAAGAGTAGAGGGACAGGAAAGACCGAGGGTCCTATTCTCAGATCTAGGGGCATATCTCCACTGACCTAACCTCCTTCTACTGGGCTCAACCATTGAAATCTTCCAGTATCTCCCAATAGTGTCACAGGCTGGTGATAAAGACTAAAAAGTCTTTCAACGTCAGCCCATTCCTCATACTAGCAAGTCTCCAACTTCAAGGCAAGAATTCTACTTTGGAATAAAAATAACCATGAAGACTGTGGTAGGGTACGAAGTAGATAATTTGGAGAATCTCAAAGTCCTAAGTAACTCCAGTGTAACTTGCTTGCAAAAGACTCTCTTCTACTAGCTATAAAACTGATGTGCCATTTTGCTTAGTTATATGTAGAAATAGTGTCCTATGAGGCAATGTTTGTCTTCACTCTGGATCTTCCCCATTCCTACACCATCCTCCTACAGGCAGTAAGACTGATAACAAAGGAGAAAGCCCCACTCAGCCTGATTGCAGTGGTCCTGGGCCTCCCAAGACCTGACAGGGACTGTTGGCAAAAGTGTAGGTGGGACTGTAGACGGAAGAGATGGATGGTGGAGCCCTTGCCCTCGGACCCTGCCAATCCAACTCCATCTCCCAGCCTGGATCATCGTTGCTCGTAAACAACTTGGCTTTCCATCTAGCTCTCTCAGTCCTGAGATCCCAACCCTGACCCTGATCTGCTGGACCTACCTGCCCTAAGTGGAGATTATACTCAGTTGGGCCCAACAATACAAACTTCCTTCCTGTTTAAAGATAACCCACATCTGGCTTGTGCATCTTCCGGTTTTTGCTTAAAGGGACATTCACGGGAATGTGAGAAATCATGTCGTACTCTAACGTCGAGTTTGAAGACAGAGGAAATAAGTGGCAGGCTAATGATGCATACAACAAGAACAAAAACAAAACAAAACAAAAAACTAAAAAAAAAAAAAAAAAACAAAACAAAAAACTAAAAAAAAAAAAAAAAAAAAAAACCAAAAAAACCAAAACCAAAACCATTTCTTTCACACAAAACTCTGGCTTTCTGGTTATTTGGAAACAGAAGAGACAATACTTATGATTCTTATGGTCAAGCAACACTAGCTATGACTTGTCAGACAATTATTGTGTAGCTCAAAAGTCCAATGTTTGGTCTTCTATTGAGTCCTAATGTCAATCTGTGAGGCAAACGTCTACTTATAAAGCAAACAAGACCCAGAGAACCATGGGGAATGATCTGAAGTGATAAAGCTTGTGAGCGGCAAGCTAAATCCCACTTGGGTCGGCTGACTGTGGAGCCCGTGCAGTTTCTGCCACACAATCCTGCATCCTGGCTGCGGAACTCTGGAGCCGAAAGGGCCTCAGAGACTGCCTGACTTCCAGCCACTGGGCTTAAGAAAAGACGTCTTTCTTTCATGGTTTTGTAGACAGAGTCAGTCATAAAGGGCATTCCTTGAAGACCTTCTGTTTTGAAGTGATAAAAGCAAGACTGAGAAGAGGCTCCCAGGCCCCTGATCTGGTCTCACCCCTGCCCTCAGAGCCAGGAAATGTGATTGCGCCCATCATCCCTCACTTACAGCGCATGCTCTGCTTCTTGCGTCTGCAAAGAATTATTTTTTCCTTAAGAAAAGAAGATAGCGTGGGTTAATTTCCAGTTCTCCACAATTTATCTGTACCGAGCTGGAAGAGTGTTGAGTGGGAAAGGGTTTCATTGTCCACCAGGGCCTCGCAGCTCTTCAACACCCACCACTTCTGCCTCATGTCAGGGGAAAGCAAATAGGTTTATTAAATGGCTGTCAAACTGAATGAGCAAGCACCAAGAACACACAGAGGGAGATTGGATTAGAGGCAGAGGACATGCCACACTAAACAAGGGCACAGATTTATGGCCTCTGCCAAGTAGCCTTCAAAATGATGCCCGAGGTAGATCTGAGTACAGGGAGGCTGGGCTGAGGAAGTGTGTGGTGGTGAATAGATAGACCAGGACTGGGCACCTTTCCGAGCCCAACAGTCGGAGCATTTGTTGCTGTTGAATTTTAAAATTATGTGCATATATGTATGTCCAAATATCTGAGCAAGTGAGTGGGTATAGTATACACAGAGGCCAAAAGAGGCGTCAAATCCTCTAGAGCTAGAACCACAGGCGGCTCTGAGCCTCCTCCTTTTCCCCAGGCCCCCTGCACTCTCTCAGGCAGGAGAGAACAAGCTCTCTCAGCGTCTGAGCCATCTCTCCAGTCGTGCTCAGAGCATTCGGAAATACATGAGTAATGGCGCATGCTTAGAAGCCCACTAACTATCGAACTCACCGAGGTATAAGTGTCCAGGGAACGGCTGCATGACTTTGTGAACGAAGGACAGAAGCTGTGCTTCAGGCCTGCAATGATCTTGGACTACCCATTCGCCACAGCTATTGGCGCACTATTGTCACGTGATCCACCGTAGCCCAAGGAGAAGCTCTGATAAGATTGGTTGGGATTCTACCGGTCTCTGAAAGAGCATGCTGACCTGTTATTCCTTTTTTTCCCTGAAGGCAGGAGAGGAAATACGCTTCATTCCTTGCTTCTGTCCAACTCGTCCACATATCTGTCCTGTGCCTACCTGGTGGGTATAAACTGAACTTGCCAGCTGCAGTTCTTTCAAGCTGATACAGAATAATGGTTTGAATACCCAACTGGCTACGGTATATGTAAATGGCTGGGCGGGGCGATCGTTCTGTGAGTAAAAGTTTTTACCTTGCAAGCATAAGGAAGTGAGTTCGAATCCCCAGATCCCACATAAACCTAGGCACAGCAGCATGAGTCTATAATCTCAGTGCTTCTATGGGAACATGGAAAGCAGAGGCAAGAGACTCTTTGGAAATCATATGCCATCAATCTTGGTGTATCCAGTGGCAAAATAAGAGATCCTGTTGTCTGACCTTCATATGCACACCATGGCATGAGTATGCTTGTTTTTACGTATGTATGCAAGTGTGTACCCCTCCCCCACACAGTAGATGTTAAAAAATAGTTGGAGAAAACTTTCTTCTATGTAATTATTAATCTGTACCTTTAGTCATGGGCAGAAGTACCATTTTAAGAACATCTGCATTAAGAGCATAAGTATTAAAATACTCAAGGACCAGAGAGCAAAAGACATCTGTGAGGGAAAGAGGTGGAGATGCGAAGTAAGCCTGTTTGCTTGACAGGAAGGATGGATGAGAACAGAGACTGATTCCTGAAACTACTGTAGGTTCATAGTCTTCCACTCACAAACACAAAGCAGAAGACATGATCAGGGCTGGTTCTGTGCACTTTACAACATCTGTATGAAGCAGATGTTAGGAGCTTCACTTTGCAGATAAGGAAGCCAGGGCTCAGAAGGATGCCAAGGATCACACAGATGACCACACCGTGTTTGGTACCTTGGGAGCCCTGGCCTTCTGAGCTTTGGAAAATTGTGAGAAACTGGGGTTCCAAAAACCTGTAGGAGTCTCAGCCAGGAGTCTGATGAAGGCTGGGGAGGGAAGCCAGGATCTGTCTGTGAACTGTAAGGTGGCTTGTCATGTGCCTGGGCACCAGCGTTGGGTGTCACTCTCAGCTCCAGTGTGGACTGCTCTGGGATCCAGGATATTGGATGTCTCATCTGGCAATTAGCCTGTTATACTTCATCTCCTTCCACCCCCATAGAGAGTAGCTGTCTCAGTGAGCCATTTAGCCACTCCAGCCCGAATGTGATCAAAATAAATTAATGAACAACAGCAAAAACTGGAGAGAAGTAGGCTCATCAAGTCTGTTTTAGGCATCCGCTGCTGGAAGGGCAAGTGACATCAGAGATGGCAGAGCCACTGTAGTATAGTTTCATGATCACTAACCTAGGCACTTGATTGCCACTGAAAAGTTACCTATAATGAATGAAAACAGGGGAAAACCCCACAAGACTTAACTACTTCCTTTTGGAGAACTTCAGATCCAGGACTGAACTACAAAAGAGAAGTCACTGGGGAGAGCCCTACTTAGCTGGTGGGTACTGCTTATGGTCACATTGCTAACAGGAAGCACCAGTGTTATTGATACATTCAGAGAGATACAGGTGTTTTAAATTGTTTATCCTCCACAAAAGTCCTAGACGATAAGGACCATTATTATTCTGAGTTTTCAGATACTAAAATGGAGGCCTGGAAATCCCACACCACTTGTGTTTAAGTTGAATGATTAGCAGGTAAGAGATGCCCCACAAACAAAGGCACTTAGCACCAGAAGCTTCAAACATTGAAGGCTAAACATTTCTGGTTCCATCATGCATGCCACCCTTCTCTCAGGTGCAAACATATCATTTTTATATCTGGACCACAGTTCTAGTGCTATGTCCCAACCTCCATGTCCTCAGCCTCCATGAGGACCCTTTGTGTTCAGCACATGTATTTATATGCGTCTTACAGTAAGCATCTACCCCCATCTACTGGAAAAGACAGTGGACATAGATACTTGAAGGGGACATCTGGATATCTCTCCAGGATCAACAAGGCACCTGTTCATGACACCCTACCTATAGCTTCTGTAGAATCCATCCCTGAAGAGATTGATCACTCTTGGGCATGCATCTCTCTGATTACTTACTGCAGCATAATAAGCCAACACACTTATTATGTTTTTTTTAAAGTATATATTTGTAAGCATGTTCTTGGCCTCTGTATGAAGTCTAAGTTATGAATCTAAACTGTAGGGGATCAAGAACTCTGAAGATATCAGTGGTGACTTACTTATAAGATGGTCACTAGTTTCATGGCTACAGGTAAGAAATATGAGATAGACTGGCTTAGAGACATCAGACTTTAGTGCTCATGGTAATAGCAGTAATTTGAACACAGGAGAGTGTGTCATTTTCTCTCTTTATCTATGTCTTAGTTAGGGATTTACTGTTGTGAAGAAACATCATGACCAAGACAACTCTTATAAAGGCAAACATTTCACTGGGACTGGCTTAGGGTTTCAGAGGTTCAGTTCATTATCATCATGGCAGGTAGCACGCAGGCAGGCATGGTGCAGGAGAAGAAGCTAAAAGTTCTACATCTTGATCCAAAGGCAGCCAGGAAGACACTTTCTTTCCACACTGGCCAAACCTTGAGCACCGGAAGACCTCAAAGGCCACCTACACAGTGACACACTTCCTCCAACAAGGCCACACCCATTCCAACAATCCCACACCTTCTAATAGTGCCACTTTCCACGGGCCAAGCATATTCAAACCACCATAATCTCCTTCTCTCCCTTCCATTTTTCCTCCCCTCCCCTCCTTTCTTCTCCTCTTGGTCTCCCCTCCCCTCCCCATCCTTTCCGTTCCCTTATTTATGATGCTGGGATAAAACTCAGGACTTCACACAGAAAAGGCAAGCACTTCATCCCTGCAACTTTTGGGGTTTGACTGCTTCTTCATATGTGATACAAAGAAAGCAACACCTGTATGCACGCACAGTGGATGATACAGCCAAAAAGGAACCTTGAAATTCGATACAGATCCTTTATGTTATTAAGAAGTAAGCACGCTAGCCACATGCCAGAAGGGTACATTCTTTATTAAACAGGAGCTGACATCCTAAGCTGTAAGCAAGCCTGCCTTTTGCTTCAGAGGTGGGATCTCTGTCTTTTGATGTTGACACTATCAGCATCTTTTCAATGATAATTCAGAGCAAAGGCAGTCGCTGCCCTTTGCTCAGAAGATGGGCAGAGATGTGAGAGGTCGTGGAGGATTGCTTCACATGTTGATAGTTTTGCTCTCCAAACGTCTGGAGTTAAAGCTGGGGTAACTCACATGGTAGCTGAGATTGGAATTGGTTTCTTTATTTGCATATCTGATGGTCAGGCAGACCTGAGGGCCGTATTCTCCTCTTAGGGAGTTGTACACCAGCAGAATAGACAAGAGTTCATATATAGAAACAACTAAACTCAAGGAGATTGAGTCCTGCAGCACACTCAGCCTCATCTGCTGGCAGCCAGATTGAAAACAGAAGGGGATTAGACTTAGCCTCTCACTGTGGTGCAACAGCAAGGTCAAAGGTCATGTTAGAGAAGCTGGTGGGAATCAAGTAGGGTGGTGCTATTTGGAAAGCGTGTCCATGGAGGGCAGCGCTGATGAAGTTTGTTGTCAAAGGATGCATCACTATGTGTAGGTTGACATTCGCACGGTGTGGTGAGAGCTGAGACTGGGCCAGTGAGATGGATCCAAGAGTAAGAGAGCTTGCCACCAAGCCTGATGACCTGAGTTCAATTCCTGGAACCAGCACAATGAAAAGAGAGAACTGACTCATGCAAGTTGTTCTCTGATCACATACGTGATGAGAAAAATAAAGAAATATCATTAAATAGAAAGATTTTAAAGTCAAGCTAGATGCCCATAGGGCTGTGTTGTAGGGCTGTGTTTCCAGCTCATATGAAACAGCTGTATGGTGATCTTGGGCAGTTCACTCACCTGTTTGAACCTCCATGTCCTTGTTTCCTTGGAAAAGCCTCTGGAACACAGAAATGCATCCTTGTGGCTTCACAGACAACACTGAATGAGTGTCTTGATCCTGAGGTGTACCTGACTGATGTGAGACTGTCCACGATGTGGAACATCTATCTGCATTGGAGCCTTTTCTTGGTTCTCAGACTGATTGTGACCAAAACCTTTAAACTCTTGTAACTGAGGGGCCCAGGAAGAGCTATGGGAACACTTGGATTTCTGTCCTCTAAGGCTTAGACAATGGTGCCATTAAACTGCTTCTGATAGGAAGGAGGTGAGGCTTGGTGGAATTGGGAGGAGGGGAGATTAAATCTTGGGTCAAATTTTCAAAGACTTAATAAAATATTATTTTAACCAGTCTTCTGGGCTTTTCCTTGTCATGGGACTCTTTGACCTAGTAAAAAGGAAATGAAGAAAGTGAGCTGGAAGACAGAGGAGACAGTAAGATTGTGGAGGGAGAAGTGAAGGGCAAAAGAGACAACGGGTCCTGAAGTGCTGCACCATATCTTCCGGGCAAGTGTACCGTGATGGTTCCAAAGGAATTCAGGAATGGAAGCACACAGCCTTCTGGGCACATCTGGGAACTAACTGTCGATGTAGAAACAAGCCCCTGAAGCACAGAGATGTGAAGCAAACTGCCTAAGAGTTGGTGGCCAGAAAGGGACAGAGTCAAGTCCTAATCTAAGAGCTGCTTGGCCCCCAAGCACAGCTTCCACTCCTTTTTCATTTTCTCTGCTGTCTACCTTAGAGTGGAGGTAGGACAGGTACAAACTGGGATAGAAAAGGTTGAAGGTAGAAGGCGGAGTAAGAAAGGTCCTCCCAGATTGGCTCCTGAGAACTGATTGCCATGAGATATTCTGCCATGTCCTGGAGCAAGGCTGACATAGAGGACGAAGAAAGGACAGTCAGAGGGAATACTGACAAGCTCTGTTCACTCATACCGCACTGTGTATGAATGTCTATGGCTGTTACACTTTTAGAGCCCAAGAATGATGTGCAAAGCACTCTTCTGAGTCTGTCTGTACTCAAGCTCTTCTTTCTGATACATATCAAGACACTCGGTTGAAAAAATAGTTGCTGTGTGCTTGTTGTGTACAAAACACTTGCCTGCCTCTGGTATTAGTGATTAATCAGGATAAGTCACTGTCCTGAATCCATTCTCAGTTTGAATTTAAATTTTAAATTATTTCTATCCAGATTTTAAGAAGCAATAAAAAACCATCCAGATTCACTGGGACAGGGTTGGTTTGAGAATACCTCTTCGAGGAAGAGACAGCTTGGTCAACTCTTGAAGAATAGTAGGTGAAGAGTGAAGGGCAGACTGGTCCAGGGGTATGAGTTGGTGTCTGCCATATGAGCACATGCTATGGCTTCCTATTTCAATGCCTCCATGGGTTAGAATGCCTTTAGCTTTGAGTTGTATATAACCAAAGTCAACAGATTTCAACAGGAAATGGACAGCTATTTATACAGGGAAGTGAGAAGAGGCCATACTTACAGAAAGAGTAAAGTCGGCTAAGATCTCGAGAGAAACTGAAGCTTGACTTTCTAGAAAGTACAAAGAAAGATGCTTCTGGTTTTAGGATGCTATTGCAGCCCAATGAATCCATCATGAATTGAAAATACTATAAACTGAAGTTGAATTCAGTCCACTTAACCTACTGACTATCCTGAGTAAGTCACACAGTCCTCTGCTTTCATTGTGTCTGGTGACTCCTAATTGCTGCTCAGCATGGAGAGAACATCTTGTTACTCATCAATAGCACAAGAAACAACCAGAACTCAAAAATTAAAGTTTCCAGCAAAGTATGGTGCCCCATACCTGTAATCTCAGCACTTGAGACATGGAAGCAGGAGGATCATGAGTTCAAAATCATCCTCACTGCACAGCTAGTTTAAGGCCAGACTAGACTAGATGAGACCTTCAAAAAACTTAAAAAAAAAAAAAAATCAAGTTTTATGTCATCACCAACTCCATCATGTCAAGAATCACCTGTGAGCAAAATTAACAAAATTCATTAGGAACTAAAGAAAACCAGCAGACAATACTTTTTTTTTTAAAGATTTATTTATTTTTTATTTATATGAGTACTTTGTAGCTGTCTTCAGACACACCAGAAGAGGGCATCAGATCCCATTATAGATGGTTGTGAGCCACCATGTGGTTGCTGGGAATTGAACTCAGGACCTCCGGAGGAACAGTCATTGCTCATAACCGCTGAGCCATCTCTCCAGCCCCCAGACAATACTTTTAGCACAAAGAAAATTGGACTTTGTGCTCTGAAAGTTTCACAAACAAAACAAATTTTACAAGAAACAAATAATCTTTATTTTATATAAACTTTAAATTTTATTTTAAAAGGCAGGGAGATAGATAGCTAGTTTTACAATCTTCTCACCAAAATCAGATAAGAAAAATACCAAGAAATAATTATACGTCAGCAATTGACAAGTGGACATTCGTAAAACTAAAAAGCTTCTATACAGCTAAGGAGACAATCAAGTGAAGAGGGAACCCGCAGAATTGTAGAGAATTCTTGCTAGATCTGTATTTGACAGAACATTAATATAAAAACCTCAAAGCACACAGAATCAAGGAAGCAAATGACCCAATTTAAAAAAGAAAAAAAATTAACCAGGGATCTAAACAGAGTTCTCTATAGAAAAAATAAAAATGGGTAAGAAATACCCCCCAAAGTGTTCATCATCCTTATCAATTAGAAAATGTACACAAAAGCGACTTTGAGGGTACACCCTACCCCAGGAAGAATGACAAATGGTTGCCAAGGAATATGTAGGTAAAGGAAACCCTCTTGGTGGGTCTGAAACTGGTGCAGCCACTCTGGAAATCAGTGTAGAAATTTCTCAAAAGGCTAAAAATAAAATTAACCCTATGATCCAGATATACCACTCCTTGGCATATGCCCCAAAGACTCTATATTCGACTTCACAGATACTTGCTGAGCCATCTTCATTGTCACCCTATCCTCAATAGGAAATAGAAACAACCTAAATGCTCTTCAACTGGTGATTGCATAATGAAAATGTGGAGCATATTCACAATTCAGTTGTAAAGAAAAGTGACCCCTGACTCTTACACTCTGACATTTTGGCAGTGTCTCTGTCTCTCTCCTCCTCAGCAATGGCGATTTTCTTCCCTCCATTCTTTACCCCAAAAGCTCAAAGTCCCACCTCTTTCTTCTTGCCCAGCCATTGGCCGCTGGCAGCTTTGGTTACCAATTAGAACCTGCTTAGGGCAGGGACTGTCAGCTTCTCACAAAGACAGGGATTCTCAGGTAATTTGGGAATCCAATTAACATAATATAAGCAATAAATCAAATCCACAGCACTCCCCATCCCCCTACCTCAGCAGTGGTCCCTTTGACCTTTCTGGTTTCAGAAGTTACTCCAGGATATATTCTCACATCTAAAGATTTGGAGCTAGAAGCCGCCAATGAGGGAGAACACTTAATGTTTGTCTTTTGGGGTCTGAAATTATTTCCCTCAATATGATCTCTCCAGTTCCATCTATTTACCTACTAAGTTTGTGATCTCATTTTTATTTACAGCAGAATAGGATCCTATTGTGTATCACACTTTCCTTACCTACTCTTCAGCTGAAGGACATTTGGGTTGTCTCCATCTCCTAGCTGTTGTTAATAAAACAGCAATGGCTGAACAACCATCTCAACTATCTGTGGAGAACTATCTTTGTCAGATTATAGCTGGCAAAGATTCTCCTTCTGTGGGCTTCCTCTTCACCCAACTGACTGTTCTGTCAAGGCAGAGTGTCTCTGTGTAGCCCTGTCTGTCCTGGCTAATCTCTTGGAGGTAACTTCTCAGTTCATAGTCCTTCTATCCCAATTTGTGTCAAATTGGTAAAAACTTAGCTATATGGTAATCTCTGTGTCTCTGTCTCTGTGTCTCTCTCTGTTTCTCTCTGTTTTTCTCTCTGTTTCTCTCTCTCTGTGTTTCTCTCTCTTTGTGTGTTTCTCTCTCTCTCTCTCTCTCTCTCTCTCTCTCTCTCTGTGTGTGTATAGATTTGGTTGTATCCTCCTAAAGTTCACATACTGATATCCTAGCCCCAGGTACTTCAGAATGGTACTGTAGGCATCAATTTTCCCAACCTACTTTAGTATGCTTAACCTCCACTCAAGCCCACTACAAACAGAGCTCAGCAACGCAATGTAAGGTGAACCAATACATGCATGCAAAGAATTGTGAGGCAGAGTGAAGCGAGCCAATGCTCGAGCTCTCACTGTGTGGCTATTCCTTCTGAACATTATGTATCCTTTCACATGCTTGCTATAAACATTCCTTTACCTATGTCTGCACCAGGTAAACATTCTTTCACATGTCTGCTTCAGCAAAACATCCCTTCACCTGCGTGCCCCAGCAAAACATCATTGGACATAACTGACTTTCCAACAAAACCAGAAGTTTCCACTTCATAGTACCCTCTTTGGAAATAGGGTCACAATAGATGTAAAATAAGGGTTTTCACTTAGGTGGGCCCCATCCAATAAAATGAATGGAAAAAAGACCATAGCAGATTGTTGTACCAGTCTCTTGTTTTGGGACTTTTAGATTGCAGAACTGTGAGACATTGTATACTTGTTTAAACCACCTACTTTGTAATTTTGTTCTGAGAGCTCTATTCAATGATCCACCCCACAACTCAGCATTCTTCCTATGGGTATGTACCTAGAGAAACATTCACAGGATTATGTCAAAGGTGTGTATGTACACTAAAGTACTGTAACAACAAGATTCTGGGAAGTCATCATTGTCTCACCAGCCCCAGTTGGACCTATTTGAAGAATAAATTGTCAGTACTTAAAACTTTTAAAGGAGTGGCTGGATGGTTGGCTCAGTGGCTATGGATGCTTGCTTGCTTACACAAACATGAGGACTGGAGTACCAGTAGCAGCTGCAAGAAACAAGGCTTTCCCACAATGCTTGTGCTTACAGCTCTAAGAGACCTACTACTTCCTTCTGACCGCCATTGGCACAGAGCACACACCATGCACACATGCACACACACATGCATACACACACAAAACATACACACATAGACATACAAAACATGCGCACACACACACACATACATACAAATAAGTGAGCCAAGTATATTTGAAAAACATCAAACATTTAGAACTCTCTAAAATATTCAAACCATTTGATTTCACAATATGCATATATTTTCAATACAACAAGAAAATAAATCAAGGAGACATCAAGCATGTTTTTAATCACTGGGTAGTTTTTTATGGCAAAACAAATAAGACAAGAAAAGCGTGACTATTTTTTCCTAAGTGTGTACTAGTGCAGCCTAAATGTATGCTCTTCAGCATCGATGTTGATTGGCATTAAGAAACTCATTTCTGTTTTTAAAAGGAAGCAGACAAGCTATTGCTTCTTTGCATATTTATGTTGGTGCTTATGTTTATGTATATGCGGTAGTAGACAGTGGAGCCATTTTAGGACATTGGCCTTAGACAACTCTAACAATTACTGTGAGGGAAGACCCCTGTGTCTCCTAGACAATAAAACAGGAGAGCTTCCCCTTCCTCCATCAGTAGGATAGGGAGAATGACCCTCTTAGTCTTCCTCAGATGGGTTCTTTGGCCTGGCAGATATGGCCTGCATGGACAAAGAGTTGAAGTTAAACCAATTTCTTTGGGTTGGATTTTAAATATTTTCTAACTTAAACATCTTAAAGAACTTAGAGCTGGAGGTTTCGATTCAAAACAGCAACCAGAAACTTCAAACACCAACTAATAAACTTAATGTGCAAGATTGCAATGAAGAAAACCAGAACACCTACCAAGGAGCTTAAAAGAAGACTGTTAAAATGCAATTGTGCGCCGAAGCTCCATACATGAAATGGATGCTAATGTTTGTTGAGCAAACAGATACCAGGTTCCATTTATCAAACCCTGTGCCAAACATCATTCCATGGACATGGTCTCATTCTTTCTGCAAACACAGCAGAGGAGAGATTACCATAACTTTTGCTTTGTAAGGGTATCATCTGAAGCTGAGATTTTTCTCTGTTTAGCATCTGGAGTGAAACTTTGACCCAAGAATGCCTAGCCTCAGAATGCAGGCCTGGCCTCAGAACCTGGGCTCCTTGCTGCATGTACATGGGGTGCAGTCCTGGAGGGCTGGTCTTTAAAACTACATTACTCTCCAGGAATGCAGAATTAGCCTTGCTAATCTGGAAACTACACAGCTCCACACTCATGCACATTCAGGTGGCTCCTAGTTCTGTATTCTATTCTGTTTCATTTGATTGTAGTTTTTAAGTTATAACTTTGTCTTGACACTAAGCATCATGGAGACAATAAAAAGAAACAAGATGAAGACAGTCCTAGGGGAAGATGAGAAGAGATAATGGGGCAGAGGGTATGGGCACCACACTTCACCAGGAACATGGCTCTGGATATAGTCCTTGTGGTCTCTGTAATTTTCTTTTGTGAGAAAAGCTATTTTTTTTACCCCAGGTAAGTGGACAGCAACTCTAGAATCCAACACTTCTGATTTAAACCTCAGTGCCACCCCTCAGGTGTGTGGACCTAGGAAGTTTCTGGGCTTCAGTTTCTTTATCTAAAAATGAGTTGTCCAGGCTGACTGGGTAGTGAACATTACATGATACAAACACAAACTACATCCTAGCTATCACTGACTTTGTTTTGGTGGCCATTGTCACTGTCACTCTCAAAACCCATAGCCCACCTTCGGTATCTCAGGGACGGAATCTTTCTGCTGTTCTTGTCCAGCTAACCGAGTTCCCCTCAGGGAAGCTCACCCCTTGCTCATTCTTTGAGACTCATGTTAGACCACAACAGCCCTGAGAGATACTTAGACCATCAGCCCCTTGTGCAGATCTCACAATTGAGTTGTTTGTGGAAGGCTGAATGAGAGACTGATGACTTGAGATAAGATAGGAAATCAGCACTGCCTCGCCACTGCAGACTTCTGGTCTACTTGTAGAATGGGTCTTATCATTTATTTGACAGTCCCCAGGATCTCACAGGGGGGAGGATGAATAAAGCCAAGCACTCAGCAGCATGTTCTTGATAGGCTTAAGTGTAGAGTTGGCTGTTCGTGGGGTCCCAGAACAAGAATGAACTTTTCAACATCATGGCTGTCCCCAATCTCTTGTCATTCATCCCAGTCAGTGCTTGCTAAGGGTCTACACTGAGGGAAGGGGTTCAGGTGAACTTCCTTTTCAGTGCCCCAAAACAATTCCTATTCACTTAATTTGGTCTGACTCCAAAACTTTAACTGAAACAAGAATGTGCATTCTGTACTGCCAGCCTGAAGCTGTCCTCCACCCTCTGCATTACAAGGGCAGGAGGATGTCTTCCAGGGAGACCTGTGTGCAGAGGCAGACGTGACCACGTGACACTGTATCACTCTTATTTCTTCCCTCATCTTGCTACCAATCTTATAGGATCATGACAGACCGGTGAGATGGCATGTATAAAATAATTGGGAGTGGCAGCTAGGAAAACAGAACAGTTGGTAAAGTACTGGCAAACATGAGGAGCTGAGTTCAACCCTCAGATTGAAAAATAAATACATAAAATAGCTGGGCATGGTGGTGAACATTTATAATTACAGGGCTGGGAAGATTGTGAGGCAGATCCCTGGGGATGGATGGCCAGCCACCCTAGCCTACCCAGTGAGACCTAGGCCAGTAAGAGACATGGTCACAAAAATATAGGTGGATGGTGTTTGCCAAGGACTGGACAACCAAGGTTTCTCTTTGGCCTCCACATGCATGCCGTTGTCCATGAGTGCACACATACCCACAAATAACATATTCATGACTGTGAGAGCCTCATTAAATGACTTCCAAGAAGCAGATGCCATAGGACAAAGGACCCTTAGTCACTTTGCTTGTTTTATATGGAATGCTTTCATGCATTAGGTGGCTTTAGAATTCAGTTGTTCCAAAACCTCGGTGATGATAAGAAGGGACCACTTAGCCATGGTAGGGAAAAGCTTATGCAGGGCATCACCAAGGTCTACCTTTCTCCAACTTGATGGTTGCTCACCAGTGAATGTATCCCTACATTTCAGGTCTAGCTAGCCTGGCTTCCCTTTGTATTCTCAGTAGTCAGGACAGGAATTGGCACACAATTGGCATCTCAAGGATTTCTGCAGAGAGGGGAACTGAAATAACGGAACAGAAGCAAGCAGAGTGGAAACCCACAGAGTCACCATTCAACGCAGCTGCTTACTGGCTGAAAGCCGACCAACAAACATTCCTTCCTGTAACTATCCTGTTCCTCTTCACATGTACCCTGTCCTTTCTCCTAAACATCTCCCACTCCTTCACAGTCCAACAAAGTCCGCTTTGTCTCTTTGAAGCAAATGTAAAGGCAGTGGCACCTGTAGGTCATGATAACACAATCAGGGTAAGTGCAGAAGCTTTGTGGATGAGATCCACTGGGTGTGGCAGCAGAAGCTTCTTCCTCTGGTCAAAGGATCAGGGTAAGGCAGGGGAGCACACCTGTGATGCAAGCTTACAGATGAAGAGCAGACAGTATTTATAGTCATATGAAGAGAAGTGGATAGAAAGGATGTGTCAGAAAGGCTACTAGGAAGAGCCAGCAAGTCAGAGTGTGAACAGCATGGCGGCACCATGGCCAGGCGTCTCTCCAGCTGCCCTGTGCACTCGATTACCCAAGCGTCACTGCAATCAGATTCAGCTGTAGGAGGTCTGAGATGGCACATTTCTATTGAGCTCTCAGATAACCTGATGTTCCCGCTTTGGGAGTCACACTTTGTCTAGCAACAGTTTGCTGCAGAAAGAACCTCCAAAGGCTCAGGAGCTCAGCTGTGGTTGAATGCTTGTTTAGCACAGAGGCCCTGATTCCATCAGAAACTGAAAACGAAATGTGAATAGGAAAACTTGACAGAAGGAGAGGCTCTGCACATTTCAGTGTTCAAGGGCGTGCTCTTTACACAACTCCTCTCATCTTAGATACCTGGGCACCCCCCGGGGTGATAGCAAGTAAGAATCCCTAAAATGCTCAGTTTTAAACCTCTGGCTAGAACTCCCAGAGTCCATGGTAGCAGTAACAAAATATCCTCAGGTTCCTTCCAGAGAATACTTAAACTCACCAAATTAAAGTTCTCTAGCCTTTGTGCCTTCTGTCCAGGAGATGCAGGAATGTGTCTACAAATGTTTTACCTCTCTCCTGCCTCACCACAGCACACACCAACACTGGACATACCCCTGAAGAAACTTCAGTAAGCGCACCATGGCTTATTCAGAAAGCCTATGACAGAGTAGATATTTGGTGTTTGTTGAATTAATTAACAAGGACTTTGGCTTTCTGGCTGCTTTGACAAATCAAATGTGACTCTCTAAAGAAAACAGCTTTCAAGTGTGGGGGGCATAGATGGTTGAGAGAAAACAGGACGCCATCTTGCAGCTCATGGAGAGAACCGGAATACTGGTTGCCCATAGTGTGAGGTGCATATGAGTGGGCTTTCCTGTTTCATTAAAAATCACAGCAAAGGAGACACAGAGAAGTCCATCTCTGGAAAGTATCTTAAGCCTTCCCTATATTCCAGAGAACTCTATATCTGTCATTTCTCCCCATCCCTGTGTCTAATCAATCACAGCACTTTCCCTGATAAGCACAGATGTGACTTTAGAATCTTCAGGTTTGAATGAGGCGTTGGGTAACTTAGCCCACCCACTGGTACACCCTCGTGCCTGACAGGATTTGGCATGAACACATGAATATACACTTTCCAGATTAACTCTTGCTCTGTAGCTGTCTTATAGAACTGCACACACAGGATTCCTTTGTACCCTAGGCAGTGCAGCTCAGCCTGTACTGATGAACACAGGGAGGAGAGGCAGCATGCATGGATGCATGTGGGGTGAGGCATAGAAAGGAGGCTCCACACTGCCCTGCAATAGCATGCCAATGTCAGCTTTGAACTCATCTACCATTTACTGACAAGGTGTTTTTAAGAATCAGGCATTGATTAGGTCTCTGCTTATATCCATACTGTATTCCTCTAATATATACTGCTTGGTAGGGAGAGATATGTGCTGAGTCACATATCCTAAGGTGGTGTGAAAGTGTTGTTTTCTGCCCCTCTTAGTTACTTCATTTGTATTGTGCATTCTCTGCATGCAGCCTCACCTTTAAGCAGTCACTAAGCGTGATGTGGACTTTGTCTGGAAGCCCTTCTAGAAGGTCTGTAAAGCAACCACACTGATTCCTCTGTCAGCTGTGCTCTCTGCCACCAGTCAGTGGTTCTGGTGAACATTCAGTGTATATGCAGTCAGTCATGGGGAGGCAAGGCATGGGCATGTGTTTCTAAAGTTTGTGACTGCCTGCTCACAAAGGGAGTCATCTCTCCCAAAGATGCTGAAAAGATTGTCATTTGGCTTTTCCCACTGGTGCCATATATAGGCAAAACATGGGCCTCATTCTCCCAAACTTCCTCTGCGTGCCTCTAAACTCCATGGCAGAAAGAGGCCTGCTGAATTGACAGGCGCCACGCCCCCTCCACAAAGGAAGAGGGAATTCTTTTCAGTCTCCATCCCCTTGGGGATGTCTTGTGATAAAGTGAGTGCTGGCAGCATAGGAGTAGCACACATCCCTGTCTCACCCTCTTCCTCGACTCATCCCTCCCTGCCTTCATCCCCAGAAACAGCAACTTCAGTACTACAGCCAGTTCAGCCATGAGGGTGAGTCAGGGATCAACCAACCTAGGGACTGTATATCACTCTGTGGCCTTGGAATTGTCCCCATCACCTCTACCAGTTCTAGCTGGCCCCAGAAAGTGACAGCTACCAAGGCAGTACCATTCTTGTAATGGCTTAATTATCATGTCAATGTGCATTCATTAGCATGGCAGCTGTCATTGTAAATGGGGGAGCCAGGGGGTCCTGGAGCCCCTAGGGTCAGCCTAATTGATGTAATGAACAGAATACTATATTTACTCAACAATGGTTGGGGTTTCTCTCCTGACCCGAGGAGGGCATCAGTGCTTACCCAATCGATAGCAGCTGAATTTTCATCAGCAGAGATGGGACACGATCCCTGGGCCTGACCCCTCCAGGCCAGCCAAGAGAGCTGCAGGTGTGTCCACAATAAGAGACCTTGCATTTCTAAGTCTCCCAGGGACAGACAACAGCACTGGAGCCCTGAATCTGAGGAAATACATTCATTAATCTGTGGTAAGTATAAAGCTAGTTTCTACTTACCTCTGCTTTCGATAAAGTCATATAACTTTAACCATGCACACTGCTGTGACTCTCTTCCAGCTGGGTCAGAGTGTGAAGCAACTGCATGTTAGATGTGTAGTGTGACTGTGCTGTGTGTTGCTCCAAACAGTATATTAGGGCCTTTACTTCTTCCAGCTTCCAGTCCTGTTCTGATTAGCTATTGCTATATAACTAATTACTCTCAGTATCTAAAACCAACCCCTTCTTGCTAGTGTTCCTCACAGTTCTGTGGGGTAGGTGCTAGAATAAGATTTCTCTTTGCTCTATAAGGTCTAGAGACAACAGTCATGATGATTCCTAAGGCTAGCACAGCTGGAAGCTGCCTCTCCCCAAACACACAGCCTCTTCAAGTCTAGCTTAGACAAGGTAAGGTGGCCTCAGAAAGTCTAACTTTGTCTGTGGCACTTTAAGGCTTCACAAAACAAAACAAAACAAAACACCAAAACAAACAAAACAAAACAAAACAGAAACTGTTTGCCCCTTGAAGACAATGAATGGAACAATGAGGTACTCCAGAGATGCATGCAGACACACTTTGCAGCCAATTTAAAGGCTCTATTACCACTGACTGTGACAAGGGTCCAAAGATTGGAGTTTTTGAAGGTTAAAACTCACAACTTGGCATCTCACTCAGCATCTGCCTGTGGGATTGGGGTAAGCTTCATAGAAGCAAGCTGTTTAACAGAAGCTAAGATAAGCAGTTAGCTGGAGTGGGTTTTATACAAGCAGGCAATTTAACAGAAACTGCGATAAGTTAGATGGAACATTCTGACCTCAGGTCCTAAAATAGAGTTTGGAAATTTTCCATGGGATTCTCCATTAAGAAGATCAAATTCTAGTTAAACCTGAAATGACAGTAACAAGAATACAAAAATGGAGGAACCTAGGCATTGTCCTGCCCTGACACATGGTGATATTTGTCTAGACCTTATTGGTAAACTCAGTCCTAAGCCAGTTCAGATTTAAGGAGGGGGGCTGAAACTGAGGCCTCTTAAATAAAGAAGTATCAAAGACTTTGAAGATATCTCTGATGCACAACAGGTACTAGAGTTGTTCACATATACAGACCAAAACCCTGGTAAAGAGTGTATATTGGCTGAAGTTGCTCAACTCAAGAGCATGGTACACTAGGCTTTGGAATCACATAGCCTAGCTCTTGAACACTTAACTGCTTGCCTTGAATAGTTCATTTTCTTCTTAGACTTTAACTTATATAATGTGAGGGTCTTGGTCCATGTTTTTTAAAACTCTCTTATAAGTGCCTCAACTTCTGTAAGGCTTTGATTTCCTGCCTTGAAGCTACTCAGTGGTAGAACCTCTCCCTGGACATGTTCAGGGTCTGAGGAGGCCCAACACTACCTCAAGACTTCATGCAGAGAGGAATTGCACTGACAGCATTAAGTTGACCCAAAGCTCAAGTTGATATGCCCTCTAGAGAATGAGGTTGTGGGACCTTCAGGGGAATCGTTCTATTAGTCAAACCAAGAACTTAGCTTGGTCTTGGCCCACAAGGAACAATCACCCTTTGTGATCCAGAGCAGACTATTTAACCTCCTGAAGCCTAGTATCTTCACTTACAAATAAATGAAATTGACTAAGTCTAAGAGCAAAAGGCTTCACGTTTTTTTTTCTTTAAGCAGTTGGAAGTTGCTTCCCAGGGTGGACACAGTATGGGCTTCTCAGATTTCAGTGGAAGCTTCTAGGACATGGTGTTTATTAAGAGTTACATGGATTTAGATTCCAGTCCATTTATATCTTTAAAACTCCACCTGTGTTTTCTGAAGCCACCTTCTTACCTATAAAGTCTGGGGCCATAGGCTTCAAGCTCAAGGAATTGATAAGTGCTTTAAATGATACGGTGTGGGCAGACCTGTCATTCCAGGACCAGCCACACAGGATGTACTAAGTCAGAATCACTGAATCTGAATGCCTCAGCACAACTGGGACACAGTGACATCAAGAAAGACCTGTAGTTTTCTGAATAATCCTGTGAAAAGTAGCAGATTACATGTTTTAACAGCCTGTACACAAAGATAAACTTTCAAGCTATATTTAGTTTTATAAGTGGGACGAAATATAAAAATCTAAAGTAAATACACTATTATCATCTTAAAAATAGAAATCACATCTACCTACAAAAAGATGCATCAGGGTGGAAATTCATTAATTTACCAAATCCAGTAAGGTAAACATTGTTGACATGGCATGGGAAGGTGCTCAGCTACATCACTCTTATTCTGTGTGTGAAATTTAAGCTGGAGGTAAAACAACCAATAAACAGAAGCAAGAGAGGAAAACCAATTCATTCATTTTTCTTCAGCAGGGACTGCATTTCTGAGCAGATTCTGTGAATGAGAACAAGGCCTGGCAAGGGTACCCACCCACTACAGCCCCACACTGAACTTCAGATTTAGATCATCCAGTCTTCAAGTGGCTGCTTCATGCTAGGCACCACAAGGCAGCCACTGAACATTCACCTCCTCCCTTGATCCTCACAGTGAACCCACGGGGCAATTCCTCACAGTAAGGGTCTATGAGGTGCAATGGTTCAACTTAAAAATTTTCAGTTTTCTTTTATATTCCAGAAAGATTTATTTTTATCTTTAAGTAAGTGTGTGTGTGTGTGTGTGTGTGTGTGTGTGTGTGTGTGTCTTTCTGTGTCTGGATATGTGCATATGACTGCAGATGCCCTGTGAGGCCAGAGATACCTGATCTCCCTGAATCCGTGATTACAAACAGTTGTGTCACCTGACAGGGTGTTGGGTATCAAACTCTCAGGTTCTCTGTAAAAGCAGCAGAGCTCTTACTGCTGAGCCACTCCCTCAGCCCATATTTTTCAATTTTATGATGAAAAAATTCACATCTATGCATCATGTTTTCCACTTTTAGTAAAGTATTCAATAACCTGCATGAGTTGTTCGCCAGTTTATTATAAAGTAAGCTTTGTTATAGATGACAGCATCAGAAGAAAGCAACAGAAGTGTTTTAAGCATGCTTAAGGTACAGTACATTAGATACACTAATGCATTTGTGAAAATATTTAACTTATTATGGGATTATCAGAACATCACACCATTGTTAAGTTAAAGAGTATCTGTACATACTGCCATTTTCCAGGAAAGAGATTCAGAAATCTCCAAGGTCCCAAAACTAGGACCAAATTCAACTAACCCTCTCAAATCCCAGGGCCTTCCTTTCTAACCGCATTGTCTTTGAGCAACAAACCTTGCCAAAGTGACATTTAAAGGGAGAAACTATCGCTTTCTAAGCCACAGGGACCTGAGGAATGTTGGAACCAGGATGTCCTTCCTTCAAATCCCAAACCCAGTTTTTCTGTCCCCGTGACATTGGGCAAGAAACTGACTAACCCACATGAGTCTTAGTCTCCTCATAAGTAAAGTGTAAATTTCAAAAGTAATATCACATATCATGTTTCATAGCTGTGTGATATGAGCTGATAATTGCCCATTTTCTGTTCTGTAAAACAGGATTTAACATAACAAAACTTCATTCAGTTCTCAGATTCATAGCCGGACTTAGAATAGACTGAGGAACTAAAAACCTCAGAGATCTAAACCACACTCTCCAATCCACAGGAACCTCTCTGTGACCAACAGCTGGCTTCTTTATCTGTACATTCCACAGCCACAGATTCAACAGACTGCAGATAAAAAATAGTCACAAAGAAAAGGCTGTGTCTATACTGAACATGCTTTTTTTCTTGTCATTATTCCTCAAACAATATAGTGTCATGATTGTCTATATATGGGGCTACTATTATCAGACATTGTAAGTACCCTAGAGAAGATTTACCGAACCTTGGAAGATGGATGTAGGTCATCTGCAAACACTTCACGGTTTTATATAAAGCATTTGAACATCCTTGCATTTTGATATCTGGAAACTTTCCTTTGTAAATATTTTACTTGGTTATATATACCCTTTTGTGCTTGGGATTTGTTGAGGTTAAAAGAGAAAGAAGAGGAGGAGAGGAGGAAGAGAACGAGGAGAGGAGGGAGATGAGGAAGAAGGGGGAAAGGAAAGAAAAGAAGAAGGAGGAGGAGGAGGAGCAGCAGAAGAAGAAGAAGAGGAAGAGGAAGAGGATGAAGCAAGCAGCAAGTAAAAAGATTCAGGATATGAAGAGCTAGGGAACACACACATATATATCAATAATGTCTACAGGTAGAAGCTCTGTTTTCTTTATCTGTGAATCTCTTTAAACAGCCATTTCTTTTGAGTGGGCAACACTCCCTGCAGATTCTTCGTAACTCTTGTGGCTTTGCTGACTTTCACTGACTGATGTCCCTTTCTTCTCTAACACCCACTTTACATCATAACCAGATGCAGACTGCCATCGCCTCTCCTACCTTCCACTGGGAATGATCTCTTTATCAATAATTTGATCCGGGAGCCCAATGGGTGACTTTTTAGTGCCCTGGACACCAGTACAGATGGGGGCTTTGGATCCCCAGTGTAATTCTGGCCTGAAATGTTACCAGGAGCCCCATGGCTCTTCAATTACCTTCCTTGGCCTGTCAAGACCACAGCGTCTCAAATTTAGTTAGCTGGTCTTTGGGTCTCAGCCAAGGCCCAGCCTCTGTTCCTAATGACAGCCAGCTGAGGGGACACTGAGAGGGTCTAAATTCAATTTGCAGTCCTTCTAATGAGATTAGAGGAGCAGGGTTTTTTATTTTCTCCAAAGTTTGCCATGGGTAGAATGAATGATGGCCCAGGGATGAGCTGTCAACATCAACAAAGGCTCTGAGTTTTTAGTGGGGGATGGGTGACAGCCATTCCAGAGAGGAGGAGTTTCCAGACAACCAAGAAGCCCTGAGTGACTCGCTCAGCAGATGACAACATCCGGTTAATACACTATCACTCTGAGGACAGGATACAGAGTCAGGAGTGAATCCTAAGGAAAGGCAAGTGTCAATCATACATAATACTTTCAAGTGAATCTTTGCTTTTTCTCTGCTTCTAAATTCTTTCTCACCATTTTAAAAAACTAACGTTCTAGAACTCAGTAATCAAACTATGTTATTTAGTTGGTCAACTCAGAAACATCTCAAATAAAAGGACAAGTTTCCCGTTACTCTCCTGCCTGGAACAGTATCTCAGTCTGGGGCATCTCTTGGCCAGATAGACCTGTGGGTCTCCCAGTAAAATAGCTTCTATTAAGCTCAAGTCTGGAGACAGCTAGCATCTCAGAGGTATACTCTTTGTTGTCAGTGGCAGTGGGGAAGGAAGAAGGACTTCACAGGTATGGAATGGCTTTGGGTGAGGTCTTTGGCACAGTTACTTTATGAGTGTTACCTTTAGCACCTATCTCTTTTGGCACTGTCCCTGTTCTGAATGTCAGGTCAGCTCAGATCAACAGAAGAATTCAGGAGGGTCAGGTATTCTTCAGGGTGAGGAGTATGAAAGTCATTAGGAAATCATTACAACATGGTTTGAGGATGGCCTTTAACTGTGCCTGGGAAGAGAATGTCATAGAGAAAAGAGAGACCCAGAGACTCTGATATTGCCCTTGGCTGGAGGTGTCAGAGCCATTCTTACTGTGAACTACAGTATTTCTGCCTGTGTGCTCTAAGTATGGATTTGCCTGCTGTCTTGTCTCAAAACTCTTCAGAGATGATCCATGCATAGACTGCATTCAAATTCTCTGTTGACATTGTAACCCCACACTGGGTCCTATTGTGTCGTGGAAATCTAGGGAATCTTGCTCTCAGAAATTCATCTCCAGAGTATGAGCTGTTTCCCTAGTCTCTTCTTAAAGTCTACACCTAGTACAATGGTGAAAACCAAGGAGCATGAGTTACTATGGTCTTTTTGCATTTCCTTTAAATGTGGAAAGCCAGCCAAAAAGATCGTTTCTCAGCTAGAACAAATCAACTTCAGTCTAGACTTATGTGAGTGCATCCTGGGTACTCATTAACTATCAGCTAAAATGAGGTCATGAAATCAGATGTAGGAAACATGGTTAAAGTTTGGGCATGGGAGCTGTTAGACAAGTATACTGAAATGGGAGAGAAGCTCACATCCAAGGTCTTGTTGTTTGGATTTCATTCTCTTGTGATAAGCAAGTTTCAACCCACTGCAGGATCAAGGTCAGATCTTAAGGGTCTCTGGTGACCCAGGATACCCAGATGCCACATGGACTCATCTGCTTGCCTGCTTATTGGTGGAGGCTGTTGATAGTTACAAGCCAGGAGGGTCAGCCTGCTAGTTCCACAGTCTGATTTTGACCAACCTACAAATATCTAAACCAGAAAATCTGAGGAAATATTATTGGCCAGAAGTCTCAGAGAACATCATCCACACAAAACAGAACACAAAAACACCCCGGCTATGTAGGATAATGCTGAATTTGGGGCATGGATTAAACTTAAGCCACATGTGAGACCATAAACTGGATCAAGAGTTGAGTATTTACAAGTCCAATGTTGCTGAAAAATGACTTCATATATCAGGCCTACAAAGCCAGAGAAACTCTGTGCTCTGTCTGTGTTAGACTACTCTGTTAGTTTGCCTTTGTTTTTGTTAATAGTTGCTTCTGTACTTTTTTTCTGATTTTATTGAATCAGATTTAAATTCCTTATTAAAACAAACAAATACTCCACCACAGCACACACCTTTAATCCCAGAGCTTGAGAGGCAAAGGCAGGTGGATCTCCACAATCAGCCTGGTCTACATAATGAGTTCCATGCCAAGACTACATAGTGAGCTCGATGTAACAAAACAAGCAAAAACAATAACAAACCCCACCATTCTGTCTGTCTGTTCTGCTTAGTTTTTACGATCAAGTTGATTCGAGCTGAGGTCACATGGGAAAAGGGAACTTCAGTTGAAGAATTGCCCATAATCTATGTCTTTGAAATGATGTCTTCATTAATGATTGATGTGGGAAGGCTCAGACCGCTTTAGGTGGTGCCATCTCTGGGCAGATAGTTCTGGGCTACATAAGGAAGCTGGCTGAGTCCAAGCCTGGGAATGAGCCACTAAGTAGCGTTCTTCCACAGTCTCTGTCTTAGTCCTGCCTTGAGCTTCTGCTCTGACTTCCTTCAGTGATGACCTGTGACCTAGAAGGTATAAGCCAAATAATCCCTCTCCTCCTCAGAGTTGCTTTTGGCCAGGATGTTTTATCACAGCAAGAAAAACCAGAGTAGCTCACTGTCCCAGGGGGAATTGTACCATTGAGTTAGATAGAGACATCAGAAATTCAACCAAAGCCCTTTGGCTTCTGGACTGCTCTAATACACTTTTGGAAACAGGCTGTTTATGGACCAATAAGGAAGACCTGTTCCAGTAAAGTACTGCCTAGGGGCATGTTGCATTAGACTGTGTACCAGCATCTGTGACAGGCAAAAGACACAGGACTAGCCAGCCTTATTAATCAGCTCTGCCCTAGGAAACCTCAGCTCATGTGCCTCATTCCTATCTCAGGCTGATAGAAGTAGAGAAATGATCTCTGGAAGTAGAAGACACAGATGACAAAAATATCCAATGACCAGCTATCAATTCATGATGCTTATTAGTGCAAAATCACCGCCTTGGGAATGACGACTTCATTTTAAGTTGTTTTGTAATCAAGAGTGGCTTTATGGCTATTCTCTTGTGGGAGTCTCACAGGTCTATGAAAAAAGTGACAGTGTTAGAATACCCAGGCCACACAGCCCTACAGACTGAGCAGCCGACAAATAATAGCAGCTTACTTCTACTTCTGGAATATTCAGCATCTGGTAAGGGCTCTCATCCCAACTCACAGCAGCATCTTCCTGTATCTTTGTATGGTAGAAGGGACAGGCAGCTCTCTAGAGCATCCTTATGGCAGACTTTAATCCCATTCTTGAGAATGACACAGTCTCCTATTCCAAAGGCTTCCCTCCCAAAGATCATTTCATTGCTCATCATGTTTCAATGTGTGAATTTTAAAGGAACACAAGCACAGGTACCTTATCCTATTTCAAGGTGAGGGAATAGAACGCCGAGGCTTGAGTTGCCCACTTTCAAGCCCGAGCTAACCCAGGAAGCAGCTGCATATTTTCCTGTTGTCAGAAGCGTTATCTATCCACTCTACCATGTTTACCTTTAACATTTATCCTTTCTTCACAGAAAGGATTCTTTCTTGTTCCTCCTTCTGTGGTCCTCCACCCCCATCCCAGCTCAGTAGAGAGCTCCAGATTCATCCATCCATTAAGTCTTCATGACCACCAAGTCAGAGTCTCAGAGGTTCTTGAATGGCAGCTTTGTACAGCCTGGGAAAACACTTAACATGGGGAATATACCTATGGTCTTTCTGTTGCTGGTCCTCATAGACCAGGAACTTGCTCTTTCTATCCCAGAATCCTCTTATACACTAATAAGTTCTCACACCAAGGTTCTTATTCTCTAGTGTTCAAATCTCAGGCTAGTTGTCTGATGTTTTTCTCTCCCTTACAAGTTACATTATAATTTTGTTCCTCTTTCGCCTTACTCTTGTCTATTTGCTGTAGAGTGGAGTTGCACACTGGTGTGATGACTAGTTTTTTCCAATGTGAAAGCTCATCCAGTGCCTGCTGGATTTGCTAAGACCCGCCCCTCCCAAGGCGATGCCAGACTAGAGGATGGAGCCCTGGGTCTCTTCACTTTGCGCCACATTATCACAGAAAGGTGGATTAGAAGTTATCTCCGCTCTGCTTTCTCTCAGCTCCTTGGCAACCCAGCCACTTCGATATAAATACACACCAGAAACGTGCATTGCCTCATACTTTAGCCAGAGCCTTCAGAGGCCCCAGTGCAGATACCACCATGGAGCAAGAACATCAGGAGATCCCCAGAACCAGGAGTGCCAGCCTTGTGCTTCAAGGTCAAACATGGCACCCATCAAGTAAAATGCCTGTGAGCCTTGATAATTCCCTGACACCCATCCCACATGCTGAAGCCCTTTAATCTCTCTGGATAGCCAAATACTTCACAGTTGATACATATGCTGTTTGCATTCTTTATAGGTAAACAAAGGGCCAGATGACCTTTCCTATCTGTTTTTAGAGCCTTTTCGTCTCCTCCTCACGGCAGCTAATGCAGCAATTTCAAGCTGAACTTTCACTGGTTTGGGTGCAGGCTGTATGAAAACCAAAATGAACAGTGAGGTTTCCGAAGGTGTCCCAACTGATGAAACACATAACATAGCAAGATTCATGGCAGAGTAACAATACATAAGATTCTATATCTAATGAGAGGAATCGTACACCAGAGCACTTGAATAGCCACATTAGCTCTGTTGTCCTAAGTAACTTTAAATACGCAGGAGCCAATGCAAATCAGGTCTGGATTTAGTAACTTGCTGTTTCCTTCTCTAAGCACTGTTCTATGCAAGTTCACACAGCACCATAAACTTGACTTAGGCCTCAGGATACAGACATCAATTTTATAAGAAAAGATCTCTTGCTTGGAGGCCAAAGTATCAAATTCCCCAAATGTCCCTCACCTATATAATCAGACTGAGCCATCACGAGGCACCATCACACATTTTCAAACCTCCAAGGGACCCAGAAATAAGATACAATATAGAGATCAGCGGCCTTAAATACCAGACCTAAGAGAAGAACCAGAAGAAGTGTGGTGTGTTCATTGTAAATATTTTAAAGCTACATCCTTATCAAGCTTTAGTGCTGTGTGCTGTCTTTCTCTGATATTTGTAAATATTTAATATGCTGCAGCTCTATCCCTTTACTGACACAGGAAACATGACTAATCCAAGCAGGCAGGATTTGTGTCCCTAGTGCTGTGCACACCGCTAAGAGTAGTCGAGGAGTGGCTAGCAATGGCTGTCCAGGTCATTTACCATGGAGGGGCCTGACCCAGCTCAGGGTCAGGCAGGAGAGGCCATTGTCATCCTGAGCAAAAGTCTTTTTGTGGTTAGCTAGGAGTAATGTGCACATTCATGTACACATGTGTGTGTGTGTATTTGAAACAGACCCATAAATATTTTCAATATCTATATTTTTTTTCTCAAGCAACAGCATAAGAATTTTCACTTAGCTTCCCATTTTCCACTCCCTCATCACCCTAAACTTTATCAGGGGACCATGTTTTCCTTGCAAGCTGACCAAAAAAAGCTTCCAGAAATAACTATTTACCACAAGGACGAAGAAGGTCAGAGTACAGGGGATGAAGGCAGCCATAGATGCCCTGACTTTGTGCAGACCTCCTGACTAGTGGCCAGGTCTCCAGTCGATCTTTCTATTCCATTTCAGCTTGGTTCCTCCTAGAGGATGACAGAAGGGGACAGGAATTTTGCTCAAAGTGGACAGTGACCTTCCATCACCACATGAGCACCTGAGCTTCTCCTTGGAAAGGTAAAAGGTAGAACCCAGCCCTGGACTCAGGCACTTGGCTTACATCTCTAGGCCATTAGAAATAAAGAAAGCATTTCTAGTGAAGATAGGATGCCAGTGGGACAGGAAAGATGGTCTGCGTGGCCTCAGTTGCAATCTAGGTCCCTAGAGTAAATAGGGACCTGAGCTCAGGCCTTGCTGACCCCAGAAGCTTATTGCTTTGGAGAAGCGCAGAGGTAAATGGCTTTCTAAACTTGGTAGCTGACATTTTTGGATAACATATTAGGAATTATTGGTAACTCTTTGTATGTGTAAGAGAACAAAAGGCTCACAGGTATACATTCATGCACACATAACCACATGCACACGCATGTCCGTACATTCATTATTGCAGACACAGCCTAGGGCAGAACATGAAACCAATGCTCCATCTGGATTTGGCTCAGCTGCCTGGCTTTCATGCCGAGGTGCCACGTCACACCTTACAGACCATGCTGGTACTTAGTTTGCTTGGGCTCTGCAGAAGGTCAGCATTCAGAGGAGCCCTGCAGATGCCCTGTCAGGGCCTTGAGTTATCATGTTGCAGAGAGCTGTAAGAATGGCGGCCTTTCTCCTTTGCCCTTCCCCTTTCCCCATAGCAAATGCAGGGGTTCTGTGGACTAACATTGAAAGCCTCAGGCAGGTTCTCAGCCACTGGTTTCTGCACATGGGGAAGGTGTGACATCAGCGCTGACTCTGAGTTCTCCAGAGAGTCTGTGTAGCAAGGCCAGTGTTCTTGGCCTGGAACAAAGTGACTGCAAAGTATATCACTGAATTCCAGTGTAGCTACTGATTGCCTTGGGAAAGTCACAGCACTCTTCACTACTTTAGCTTCCTCAAGAATGAAACAAGAGTCAAACAACATGACAGGACATTGTGAGGACTAGTCACTTGACACACAGTGAAGGCTTCCCCTCTAAAGGACAGAGGCTCCAAGGCAATGTCAGCAAAGGCTACTGAGTCTCATTGGGATAAATTTCCAAACATTTTTTTAGTGTGGAACTGGGAAGAAGGGTGTCTGAAGGGGCATGTTGGGAACGACCTTCTGCTCACTGCACTGCGTGGAAGGACATAGTACAGGAGGCTCAGAACCATTTCAAAGCTCTGGTCTCCTAGTCTACACAAGTGCAATCTGCAGAGAGCTAGCCCCCCCCACCCCCCAGCTTTTTCATGGGTGTACCACCTCTTCTCATTCAGTTAGTCTTTGGGGAAGAGGAGATGGGCCTGAAGCCAAGAGGCACAGGTGTCTAAGCCAAGAGCAGCCGATCAAAGGGACCAGCTCTGCAAACAGGACAGAAGACGGTAAAGCTAACCTGAGTCTCTTGATGGCTTGTCTAATGAACAATATGGGACAGGCTCCCATAGTCTGGTTGTCCAGATGCTCTATGTTGAGAAACATCTTTATCTGTATGTAATTAATTTAGATTCACTATAATAAACATACATGCAACGTGGAAGGGTTTACTGGGGCGGGGTAGGTGGTCCCTCAGGAAATCACAAGAACATGCTGCGTCCCAGGAGGGTGCACATCACACCATCAGACAACTATTTAAGTCCCTCTTTGGATTTGAGGGTCATAAATATTCTTCCCATAATTTCCAACTGTATTACTCAAATGAAATACAGAGGATTACTCTCTGCTCTCTCAGTTGCCTTTGCATGTGTATGTGAATTTACAGCCAACTTAACAGCTTTCTTGTATCTCATTTCTTGGATCTTTCCTCACTACAATCCTCTTTCTGCCTTTCGCCCCTACCCTGTGTGTATCTGAAGATGTGTCCCCCATTACTTCAACTAATGCCTAGTAACTTTACAGGGGCTATAATGTACAGTGAGTAAGACAGGCAGCTTAAACTCCAAGAACAGTGGTTCCCAATCTTCCCTAATGATTCCACCCTTTAACATGGTTCCTCATGCTGTGGTGACCCCAACCATAAAATTATTTTCCTTGCTACTTCATGAATGTAATTTTGCTACTGTTATAAATCGCATAATTCAAATATCAGTGTTTTCCTATGTGAAAGGGTCATTTGATGACCCCTAAAAAGGTCAAGACCCACAGGTTGGGAAGCACAGCCCAAGAGGCTCACAGCCTAATGGGAAAACAGACAGTGTGCAAACTCTTCACAGTAAGGATAGGTTGTGGTGTGGCTGCTGGAAGTTCTGCAGAGCCCTTTCCTCGACTCGACCACATCCAGTGCCATCTCCCCTTCACTCTGCATGGCTCTGAGGGGATCTCTGCACCCCTGAGCTCTTCAGATGTGCAATCTAGCTTGGCCTCACCTTCACTCTCTTGAGTGCCTGCTGACCCATGAAGCACCAGAATTCTTTTCCCAACCACGTCTCTTCCTCTGCCAACTCGAAAACAGAAAAGAGGACTGTCTGGGAGATGACAGCCACCAGAAATAGGGATTGCTGGGAGGGTGATGGCGAGAACCTAGGGATATATTCTTAGAGCTGTGATTTTTCCTATCCCTCCTGGTATCGCAGTGATGGCAAGAAAAGAATGCCCCAAAAGGAAAATGACACTCTGATGAAAGGCTGGGAAACACTGATTGAAAGCTGTGAATATCAGCCCAACTTTGAACTGCACATCTGAGAACAGGATTGAGCCACCAGACAGAACAGATAGGCACGGTCATCACAGACGAGCTGCTGCCAGCCCAGAGCTTATGCACGGCCCTTCTGAAAAGAGCAATGCTTGCCAACAGCTTGATGGTCATACTTGTTAGGGCTGAAGACAGAGGCATCTTCATCACAGAGCAATGGGAGATTAAGGAAGTATAAAACTAGAAATCACAAAAAATTAAGGCAGATTTAAGATGAAATACAAATAATAATAATTGAGAAGTTAAAATTTTAATAAGCAGCTTTATAGGAAGTAGAAAAAAACAATTTAAACTCCAGTTTTAATTCACAAATACATTAACGTAAAACCTTTATAAAAAGCATAGCACATGGAGTGCAACAGAGCCAGGACTGTAGGGCAAAGAGCAGAGAAGTCCCAGTAGAGGAAGTCAGTCCTCACCCTCACATTTATTCTGTTTCTTCCCGCTCATTGCTTTCTAAGGATGAATAACAACTTTAAGACTAGATTTAAGCAGGGGAAAAGATCAAATTTAAAGCACTACATTCCATGTGGCACAGCAAACCCTGGTAGGTCAGGAATATTGTGTGGCAAGAGATGTTGGAGACACTACAGCATAAATACACGGTGGACCACTATACAGCACTGAAAAGGAAAGAAGTCCTGTCGGCTTTGAGCGTGGTTGAGCTTGGCATGATGGTTCTCTTCACATTAAGTCATCGAAGTAGAAAATTTCTAATTTCTAATGCACATTTCTATGTGGTTACCAAGGGCTTAGAGTAGTGTTTAGAAAAAAGAAAACAAAACAACAACAAACACACAAACAAAGTTTGGCATTGCAAGATGAAGAGAAATCCTGAGATGTGTGGCCCCAACACTAGTGAGCAATACACTTAAAAACGGCTGAAACTGTACATTTAACGATTTAACGTAAGGGTTTTTACAAAAGAAAAGGAGGGCAGAGATGAGGCACCGAGACAAGAAGAGAAGGACATGGTGTCTGGGAGAGTCCATGCTCTAGCAGATGCTACAGAGGCTCAAGACCTTCATCCAACACACACACACAGAGAGAGAGAGAGAGAGAGAGAGAGAGAGAGAGAGAGAGAGAGAGCGCATGAAACTTTCTTTCAAGTAAATTACAAACTTCTTAAATTTAACATTTCTCTGAAGTAAAAGTAAGCCAGCCAGTCCTACAGGTCATATTCGTAACCAAAATATATCAATGCAGAGTTAAAACCAATTATAGATGGTAACTTGTCTAACTTTTTAACCCCCCGTCTGCCTATGAACACTAAAGAAAAAGACCATATTCTTACAAATACTACTTAGCCATTTACTAAGTAGCATTTGTAAGAAGATATCATTCAAGATGTTTGGAATCTGGTCAAGGCTGTAATAGAGAAATTGCCCCATTACAAATAATTAGAGAATTACAGTAACAGTGAATTCAAACCAAAAAATGGTAAAGAATTAAAATGTAAGAAAAGAAAGTTAGTAAAGGCAGGAACAGAAACTATTTCCAAAAGAACAACAGTAAAAGACAAGTCTGCTTTTTTGAAAAGATAGACATGGACAAACAACTGCAACGTAACAAGCGTTAAGTAAATTATGCTGATAACAGGGAACATGGCAAGTGTTCATAGCATCCCACCTTGTCAGCCTCTGACTAGAGCATCCACACTCTCTCCAAACGCCACACGAATTTTACTCAAAATGAAGTGTAAGAATAAAATGTAGATTAACGTAATAGCAAAGTGGTCCTTTATAAATCTGATTAATTGTATCATATTTAAAAAAATAAAACTTCTATATAAAGGGGGGGGATGGAAAATGACAAATTAGGAATCAGTTCTGTGACCGAATGTTCCTGATTCTTATATATGACATTATATGATGGTATCAATAGAAGCAAATTTAATAAAACTGCTACTGCCAAAGCCATAGGAACAGAGTCTAAAGTATCTGGGGCTCCTTAGCGGGAGTTGGTGTGTCCATTTAATAATGACACACTTTTAACTTACTGAATGGAGAAACCCCTGGCCTCAGCATCCTTCGTTGCCTGTAATTCTTTGAGTGGGGCTGAGTCTCACTGCCCTCTCTGCCCCAGTGCCCTTGGGCATGTCTGCTGCTGTCTTCGTTCAGCTCACATTTAGGCGGTTACGTCAGTGAGACACTACTGTGTTTATACTGTGTAATTATACTATAATTTCAATAAGTAAAACAAGTCATTTAAAAAAATACTTAGAGCATGAAAACGAAGACTACTATACCCAATTTAAAAAACGTTCTTGCAGTAACAACTGTAAAGGCATGTTTAAAAGAGGAAAAAACAATCATATTCAAAGCAGTATATCCTATGTGGCACAGGAGACCTGATTTGTTCGGACTATGTGGTATGTGTCGCATGTAGCAATTGAGCTTAGCTATAAAATATTTTCTTAAAATGAACTCATGATTCTTCTATAATTTTAGAAATTTTTTACTAAGGAAATCACCTGACAAATGTGTAAATTTTTTGCATGATTACTGTTAAGTTTAAAAAAAAAAAAAATCCTGTCCTCAGCCCCTGACTGACCTTGGGGAAGCTGCCCTTCCTGACCCTAACCCTAGTCCCCTCTTGACCACCCAACCCCCCTCTCTCCTTCTCTCTCCCTCCCCTTTCCTCTCCCCTTCTTTCATCCTGCCTCCTGACTGACTACAGACTCTTTTTTTGTTTGTTTTTTTGAGACAGGGTTTCTCTGTACAGCCCTGGCTGTCTTGGAACTCACTCTGTAGACCAGGCTGGCCTCGAACTCAGAAATCCGCCTGCCTCTGCCTCCCAACTGCTGGGATTAAAGGCATGTGCCACCACTGCCTGGCAACTGCAGACTCTTGTAGTAGGTCTCAGCAGGCCCTTGCTGAAATGCTTTCCCACCATGGCGGAGTGTACTCCCAAACTGTGACCAGCATAAACCATTGCCTACTTGCTTCTGTCAGGAACTTTGTCATAGCAATGACAAAAGCAGTTGATTAGTAGTAAACTCTCATCTGTTGTTAAATATGTAGATGTGCATGTGAGTGGGTGTTTGCATAATTTTACGTGTACACATATGTATTCCCGTCAGTATTTTTGTTACCAGTTGGTGATATTTGAGTAATTTACTTTGTTGGTATTCTGAATTTCCATTCTGTAATTTGATGTGTTATTCTCGAAAAAGAGGAGAGAGTAAATAAAACCAGAGACAACCTTTTTATAAAGTGTACGCTTTGGTCATGTCTGAACCCCGTGTTTCCACAACATTCTGTCTTGAGTATTTGCACATTTTGCTTCTCTTGCTTTGATCTCCTTTAGGACAAGACACTGCTGATGTCTTAGCTCCTTGTATGGGGATTTTACATTGTGAACACCATGATCTGTGGACATTTCAAGGAGGGAAGGATGAACCAAGGAAGAGAACGAGAAAGGGAGAAAGAAGGGATGGAAATGGGAGGAAGGGAAAAAAGAGAAGAGAGGCAGAAAAGGAGAGATGTTGAGAGGGGACAAAGAGAGTGAAAGGGGATGGAGAGAAAACAGGAAAAAGAAGAAAGACCAGGAGAGAATACAGGCAATGGGGAAGAGGGGGGACATGCAGTCAGAGTCATCACTTCTGACCAAGTCTAGGGCTAGAAACCAAAGTCCCAGCCACAGTTGCTGTCTCTATCCTGTCCACATCTCTGTTGTTTAGCTCTCTTTCTGATACCTTTGAGGCTGTTGGGTGAACCAGCCATTTAGGGCTCCAACTGCTAGAGCCCAGTCCAAGAAAAGCTTTTCCCGAAAGGTACTGTGCTCTTTGCAGATGTTTGCTAACACATCAACAGCTGGAACACTACACAACACACTCTGTCAATCATGAGCAGACATTACCTAATTGATAAGGTTGTCCCTCCAAACAGTTCTGTGTGACACACAATCACATTCTATTCCCTGTCCCCGTGACGTCAACAGTTTTTGGCTCCACTCTTGGAAGGAAACTTTCTACCCAAGATAAGTTGAAATCTGGGGACAGAACCATTCCCACAGGATCCCCACAGCTACATTCTCCTGCCTGCTCCATCTTCCTGTCCATGATGTGCTCTGTTCTAACTGTGAGGCTCCTCCATGGGCCTCTCTGATGCTGATGTCTGTGCAGCTGCAGCTTCTCACCATCTCCCTATGACAATGGGAAACAGATTGGAGGCACCAGGCATTCGGTGTCAATGAATGTGTACACATGAACTCCAAGGCTGAGACCATTTCTCTCTCTCTTCCCCTGTGGCTCCCCCTACATAGTTTTACAGCAACATTGAAAATGTCCATCTGGTTTTGGCTGGCAACAAGCATTTCATGATAGCATTTCACTGACAGCATTTGGAGGCAGCCTGTGAATCCAAGGAGCAGCCAAGTTACCCTGAACACTGGTAGCCAGCTCTGGCAAAAGCATGGAGAAGCTGAACAGAGCTGATTGCAGGAAGACTTACAGCAGCTAGTGCCTGCTGCCACTGCTCCAAGTGGCTGCTGAGGTGGATTTGCTTCAAATTTGGTCCCTAACCCCTGAGATTAAGGGAAGGACACATAATAGCAGGAACAAGGACATCTTTTATTTTAATTAAACCAAAAATTCACCTGTGTTATCTATGTAATGAGTGTAATAAGACCTGGAGAAAGAAGGCCCTTCGTAGGTCAAGCTTTATTTTACCTATATTTTGCTCTACAGGCATGAGGGATTTAGAGTCCACAGCCTGGGTTATATGTTTGGATAGCCCCTGTTTTTTCATTTGGTTGACCCTAATTTCTGACCCTCATTAAGGCCTGTGGATTCAAGCAGAGCTGTCTGAGATGCAAAGCCATATTGAATGCCTAGTGTTTTAAAAATCTGCGTGAGGTGCAAGACTCAGGGTCATCTAACCAGCCCTGGGCTTTCTTCAGGAGCCAGAAGCCTCAGGAAAGGAAGTGAGGATGTAGCTGGGTGCCAGAGGTCTTGATTCAAAGCCTAGCCTTTTGTGACAGAAGCACACCATTTGTAGGTCTGTGGGAAGACAGAGAACATGGGCCCGCTTTCAGCTCTAGATCAAGAAGGCCACGAAGGTGAGTTCACCCTCTAGCCCTGATCAGGTCTTATCATCTATACTGAACCTCCTGAGACTTCAGAAAAATTCCCAAGGAGAATGGATTTCTGCCAGAAGGTTTCTGCTAAAATATCCCTCTGTGGAAAGATATGGGTCTAGATTAGGTATCACACCCTCTGACTTACAGATGGTGGCTCTGATGGTTGAGCAGAACCAGCACTTGCTCCACAGTTGCTCCACTGTGATGAAAAACCATGACCAAAAAGCAAGTTGGGGAGGAAAGGATTCTTTTGGTGTCTTGATTAGTGTTTCTATTTCATGAAGAGACAGAAAAACCACAGCAACACTTAACTGGGGCTGACTTAAAACTCAGAGGTTTAGTCCATTGTTGTCAGAGTGGGAAACATGGCAGCATGCTGGGAGACATGGTGCAGGACAGGAATCTAGTTCTACAGCCAGATCAGCAGGCAGCAGGAAAAGACTGACACACTGGGCCTGGCTTGACTATCTGAAACCTCAAAACTCCAATCTCTGTGACATACTTCCTTCAACAAGATCTTACCTCTAATAATGCCACTCCCTGTGAGTCTATTGGTGCCATTTTCATTCAAAATTCCACAGTCAGCTTACACATCCACATCACAGTTTTTCAACAAAGGAAGCCAAGACAGGAACTCAAGCAGGGCAGGAGTCAGAAGCTGATGCAGAGGCTATGAAGGAAGATTCTTATGCTTACTGGCTTGTTCCTTATGACTTGTTTAGCCTGTTTCTTCTGAATCCAGGACCACCAGCCCATGAATGTTACAACCCACAAAGGGCTGGGTCCTCCTCGGGTCCTCCCCAATCAATCACTAATTAAGAAAATGCCTTATCACCTGGTCTTATGAGGACATTTTCTAATTGATGTTTTTTCCCTCTCAGATGACTCTAACTTGTGTCAAGTTGACATAAAATTATCCAGCACAAGGGCCATGCCAGTCTCCCTCCCCAGTGTACTACATGGTAATAGAGGAGACCTGGAAGGATCCAACCTGTCTTCACTGCTATTCTATTTACCATCTCCTCTACCATGCCCCCACCCTGTCTGGGGCCTTGGACAAACATGAATCTTCTCTAGATCATTGACTTTCTCTAATAGTGACAGCTTCTTTTCAACTTTGAGCTGGTAGGATCTGGACATGGCCAGTTTTGAGGGCTTCCCACCCCTGCCATCGTCACTCCCTAGCTATATCAAAGCAGAACACACAAAGCCTCCTTCTCCTCCTTAAGAATTTCCCATCTGGGGTCAGGGTGGGAGTGGGAAGAGAACACTCTGCAGTTCCGCTTGCAATCACCTAGGCACAGGAGCAAAGTTACTGGACTCTTTCGTGTCACAGGACCTATCAGAGAGTGAACTGAGCATACCTCGACATTCATATCTCATTTTCTTGAAGAAAACACAGCCCTAACTCCACAGAAAATAAACACATGCAGCTAATCTCCCCCTGTGCTTGGACAGTTTGTTGAAATTGGTGAAATGATGCAGCCCTCGCTCCATGGAGTGATAAGAGTTCTAAGTTCAGCTTTCTGGTTATGAAACAGAGAGTGGGTGACTCCACAGCTTCTGATAATTTAAAATGAATTCTCACTCTCTGACACACATACTTCCTACTGTGTGCTGTGCTATACACAGGCAGAGCTCATTTGTTGACTATGTTTTCTCTCTCTCTCTCTCTCTTTCTCTCTCTCTCTCTCTCTCTCTCTCTCTCTCTCTCTCTCTCTCTCT
>JADRCH010000163.1:4354276-4365284 GCA_019843965.1 Rhynchomys soricoides
TCTCTCTCTCTCTCTCTCTCTCTCTCTCTCTCTCTCTCTCTCTCTCTCCCCTTCCTTCTTTGGGGACCTGTGGCTCTAAAGAAAGATAAAATCCCACCCCAGTTTTACAATCCCTCATTGGGTCTTCAGTGACAACAGGAAAGAGAAACCAAAGTTTTAATGAGTCATCCTATCACGACTTAGACTGAAGTAAAACAGCCTGTGGACCTTTCTGATGCATAAGACTTCTTTCTTCAGAGCAAAGGTTAGTAAGCTACAGACCACAAGCTATGCCTTCCCTGTATCCATTTGTGTGGGTCAATGGTAAGCTATGTGTTTACATTCATGTGTAAAATGGTTGGAGAAATCAACATTTCACAGCAAACATATGAACAATTATATGAAGTCCTGCTTTCAGTCTTTAGGTGACCACAAAGAAAGGGTTTTTATTGTTGTTGTTGTTTTGGGTTTTTTGTCTGTTTGTTTTTATTTTGAACACTGTCCTTTCTTCTTTGCTGGCTTCAGAATCTTCTTGGAAGAGTGCACCTGCATCCAAGCATAGTTGCCATCTATACTTTCACAGGAATCTTTTTTTTAACCCAAACAGGATTTTCTCACAACATTTCACAGCTGGTCAGGGAACCTAAGAAAGAACTGGACTTTAGGCAGTAGTCTCAATACAATTGAGGCCACGAGGTCAGGCTCCTTTCTAATCCTTACTGTGAACCTTGAAACTGTAACCCTCTAAGGGCTCTTGAAATATCCATTAAAAAATATTGATTCTGAAGTGTGACTTCATGCTCTTGAAGATACATGGTATCATGACAGAACACGATATAATATCCTGTGCAAATGTAAATTGCATTTTCAGAGTCTCTGTTGCTCCAGGAAGAAGAAGATAGCTGTGAAAATATAAGAATTAATGACATTCTGTTGTTGGTAGGGAATACTCGGCTCTGACCCACACTGGTTTTGAGTGAGGCACTCCATGACCAACTGCTCACCATGTTTGCTCCATTACTAACAATACCTTACAGAAGAGGGTTGTCTGCTTTACTTTCCAGCTTTTACAGTCGGGCAATAGTGTTTCTCAGGAAGGACACCTTCAGATTCAGGCTCTCCCATGTCATGGGAGCAGTACACCAGGTGGAAGTGCCAGGATTGTGATCTTCGGTTAAAACACTAAAAGATTATTCACTGAGGAACTTAAGGAAGTGTCAAAGAAAATAGTGTTGACCTGGCTCTACCCACACATCAGAGTGGAGGCAGACCCAGAACAAAATGCGAGAGTGGTTGATTACTTCCATATAAAATGTGCAAAATCTACTGTGGCTAGTCAATGAAGCCCGGGCCAAATTACTAGGAAGTACTATTTTCATAGACATGGCACCCAAATACTGATCCCAGGTGTCATTTCCCAACCCAGAGTAATTATGAAGAAAACAGGGCAAAGTAACAACAACAACATCAACAACTGCAAAACAAACAGCCAAACAATCACAAGGGTAGTCAGGGCACCCGAGCACCATCTCCCCTGAGGACCTTGGGTACTAGTGCCTAGGGAAAGAAGAGAGTGCACACACACACACACACACACACACACACACACACACACGGAGAGACAAAGGGTCCTGGGGTGTGGGATCTTTGTGAGCCACAGGGAAGTAAGAATGGGTCTATCCTGGCAGATTTCTGAGTTCAAGGCCAGTCTGGTCTACAGAGTGAGTTCCAGGACAGCTAGGGCTATATAGAGAAACCCTGTCTCAAAGAACCAAAAAAAAAACAACAACAAAAAACAACAACAACAACAAAAAAAACAAAACAGAGAGAGAATGGGTCTGGGTCTATCAGGCAAAAGACGCAGGGTGTTCTCAGCCCCTCCCCTTATCTCAGCCATATAATGACATAGCAGGAAATGGAATGGCCTCAAGAGGAAGGATGGAAGCCCTTCCCTGCGTCTGAGCATCAGCTAGCACAGCTTGATAAAAGCCTACACTATTCATATATGGGCAAGGCCAATGCTGTGTAAATGTCCTATAGGGTCATGTACCACACAGCCCGACATGTGTAGGGATTTACCCTCAGCTGGCCATCTTCTTCCCACTCTTGGGGATATTTTGTCTCTCTTAACAATTACTAATTCCTATTTCTATTCCTATTTCTATATTTCTATTGCTTTTAGTATTTCTATTTCTATCCACAAGCCCCTAGTTCAGATCACGTTCTTGGACAAAAGAACTTGAAATTATTTTCAAGACATGAAATAGTGGCTCATGTCTTTAATCCCAGCACTCACAAGGCTAAGTCAAGTGGACCTCTACTATGTTGAGGCCAGCCTGGTGTACTTAATGAGTTTTGGGCTAGCCATGGACTCCACAGTGAGATCCTGTCTTAAAAATAAAAATAAAAGTTTTTAAAGAGAAGACCTTTGATACTTCAGCAGGTGCTGCTAGAATGTTCTGGCAGGAGCCCTAGATTTCACCCATACCTACAACAATGCACCTTAAAACCATCTTGTACCCTTGTAGCGCATGTCACATCTAATTTAATGTACATTCATACTAAAGAGTCAGAAAGAGATTCCTGCTAAGCTGCCACATGATGTCTACCCTAACATATGCTGCAGGCTGCGTTTGAATTTACCTTTATTTCTCACAACATCCCCAAGTGGCAGCCACTACTATCTGTTCAACAGATGAGGAAATAGAGACGTTAACTAATTTTTCCCAAGCAAGCACAGATCCAGGAGTCATGTCTATCCATGTTGGTGTGTCTTTCCACCAACTTTCAGCAACTGGTTTCTTTAATGCAATAAAACAGGCTGATGCAGTACTGGGGTAAACTGAGAAATGCTATCTAAAGGCCAATGGTGTTGAGCATTGGACATAGAAAAGAGCCTGTGGAATACCCCAGAAGACTCCAGAAGGACCTGCACTGACTGGTTTTCCACAGTGGGCCAGCCACTGCTCTTGAGCTAGGTAATACATTGTTGAAGTTCAGATTTAAAACTCTAAAATTTGGGGACCACTGGCAAAGTCGTGACCAGATTGAGAACTTCTAGGCTCTTCTACCTTGTTATCCATCCTATTCTTGCTGGCCCGACTGTCCTGCCCCAGGTGCTTACAGGACAATTTTTGCAGTGGGCTGAACCACTGAACCCTGCTCAGCATCACACTTCAAACGCCTCCCTCTCTCCTCTCTCTGATGTTAATAGCTCATCCCCCCCCCATTCTCTTTTCACCTTTTAACTATGTGTCTGTCACCTCAGCTTGTTAATGGCTTTCAGGCACTCTGTGGTACAACACAGTGGTCCTGCTGCCTGCTCCACAGAGACTTTCTCCAGGGAAGCCACTCTCCTTGGCTAGAGGTTGCTGAGTTGCTTATAACTTGTGAGTTGTGGTATTAGTCACAGTTAGGCATTACCTGTTACTTTACAAACAGCCTGAGAGCTTGGGTTCCAGCCCTGTGAGCCAAGGGGAGCCAGTCCCACTGAACCATGGTAGGATACCATCTGCAAGTGATGGTAATCTATCCCGAAGACATCCTCAAACAATTTCTCCATACTGTATCCTCTCACAAGAGAAATCCCCCACCCCCACCTGACACAACCTCATGAAGACAAGGTGCTCAAGTGTGTCCCAAACTCCTCATGGCATCCTGGAGAAATACAGGCTGGTTCTGTCCAGGCTACAGTTTTTACAAGGTGACTTTCTCAGGCTTTGTGGTCTTGGCTCTGACATTATGAACCACCAATTCCACGTGCTTGCTGAAGAGTACTTGAGGGCTCAGGAAAGAGACATGGTGGCCACAGACCACTCCTCACAGTCTGATTTGTGCTAACATTCTATGTTAAAAATAGACACAAACACCCCATCCCACCTCTGTAAGATAGGATTCAATATAACTTCCATATGCCGTGGGCCTCAGATAAAGCTGCAGGAAGATTGCCCTCACTTAAACACCATCCTCCTTGTCATTAGGGAGAAGCAGAATACAATAGTATTGAACAGTCAGGGGAGAGGGCTAGTCCCCAGGGGAAGCAGGAGAAGAGTCAGCGGCTATGGGGAGTAGGCTCCCCACCCTTAGTTATGAAGGAAAGGCCTCTTCAGTTGTTAGTCACCTTGTCAATTTGTGTGTCAAAACCAGCTCCCTGCTTTGTCACACAACATTTGAGAGTCCCTCCCTCTCTTATTATCTGCTGCTTATTAACAACAGGCAGTGCAAACATGCCCTCTCTGATGCTTAGATGCATCCACAGCCTACAAACACAGCTGAGTGAAGAGCAGGCATTCTCTCCTATGCAGAATTGACAGATTTCAGACTTCTGGAGTGTTCACTTTTGAAAAGTGAGCCATGGCAGCATGTTGCTATGCTGAGTCCACCATCTGCACAACAGCTTCCGTCACTCTGCTGATGTAAGATGAGGAGGAAGTTGGGCGTCAGTTGCTATACTCTGGGATAAAACATAACTATCATCTGAATTGGGAAATGGATGGGAAAGGAGGTGCTTCTCACCATAATGCTGGGCTAACAAGTGTGAGTGGTGCTGTCCCTGAGACAAGGGATATTCCCCCACTCCTGTCAGAACCCACTTAACCTATGACTGTCACACATCAACCATAGGACAGTAAATTGCCCAACCAGAAAAAAGATCTTCATGACTCATTGTCCCTGACTCTACTTTTAAAGAAGACACAGTAGCAAGACAGTTTAAGAGAGTTTGCCTGATGCCTTACTGCTCAGCTCAGAAGCTAGATCTTCCATTCCCAGGCAAGGATTCTAGGATCTATCATATAACTCTAAGCTCATGTAAGGGAGTGAGGCAAAAGAAAAGGCTCAGTCACCACGAACTACAACTTTGTGTCATAACAAACATACAATGATCGCTGGCGACAGTTCATGCCACTGGCATCTGGTGTGATTTTGAGTAAAGTATGAATCCCCCTGCGTCCTGTTTCCTAATTTGGAAAACCAGAAGAGACAACTGGTCACTGACTGCTACTTTGTGGTATGTGAGTAGCGCGTATAGGAGGAGTGAGCTGTAAAGACAAAGACGGGAAAAACATTGACTTGTGAGGAGGGTTGCTGCACTCATAAAGGGGCATTAGCACACTGCACAGCTAAACTGGTACTGAGGGACCAGCTACAGTGCTATTGAGTCCTAAGGCTGGCAAAGAGCATAAAGTATTTAAAACATGAACGACAATCATCAGTTGAGGAGAATGTGAGCAGAGACCTGAGAAGGGGACACTCATGGTAAAAAGAGGACTCATTTGATGCATCCACGAGTCCCCTTAGTCAACTGATGAGGAAAGAGAGAACAGGATTTCATTTCTCAACTTTTTCAGGGAAATTTAACATGTTCTTACAGTCCCCTCAAACCCCAGTGTGATGGCTTTACCCATCTGGAAATAAGAAAATCTCACTGAGTTAAAGTCACTGGGTTGCACTTAGTATTTGCTGTGGTTTGGTCATGGCTTGGATGTGTCTCCCAGAGGTTCATGTGTTAGAAGGATGGTCCTTCCTCCAGCAGAGTTTCGGTAATGCAAACTTTAATAAGTGACATCATTTGCTGTCCTCGGAAGGAATTAATTCTATCTCCAGAATGAGATAGTTGCATGAGTGTTGTTATGAGTCCAGGCAGCCCCTCAGCTTGGCCTCTTTCTCATGTGCCATTTCTCTTGTGCTTCTTTATCATGTGGTGATGCATCCAGAAGGCCCTCAGCAGAGGTGGAGCAAAAGGGGTGGCTCAACCTTGAACTTCAGCCTCCGAAAGTGTGAGGTAATTAGAAGTGTTTCCTTTATAAAGTATCAAGCCTTTGGGTATTTTGTTACAACAGAAAATAGACTAAAGGTACTGGCGACAGTATTGGGATGATTATGTCAACTTAATTCATTTGTATACACTTGATAACCTGATAATCAGCTGTCAGGGGTCCAATGTGATGAAATATTATTTAAGTGCAGATAGGATTTGCTTCTCAAATTGGAGCTATGGTTCCTTCTTTCTAATTGGGGGATTCCAGGGAAGGCGAGCAACCCATGGGCTATCTAAGAACTGTTATGTGTGAAGGTTGAGCAGCTTGCAGAGTGGGTCTTTTGAGTAGATGGCTCCTGAATCCTGGCATCTCAGAGATTTCAGCTAGAGGACCGCACTCCAGGAAGTTTAAGGTGCACGGTGGCATCACCTTCAGATGCTCTATGTCAGCGACATTTCACAAGTCTCTCATGAAAACTGGTGGCATGTGCATGCGAGAATCTGACGTGGAGAGAAACAGATTCACAGGTAAGACAGACCCTGATTGCACATGCTCACCCCTGGTTCCGATCATCAGTAGAGTCTGATGCGCACAGTTGGAGGGTGTGTGATCTTCTTGGCCATAGAGTCCACCCAGGAGCTGGCTGTTTGCCTTACTGCTCAGCTGTCGGGATCAAGGAAGAAGGCAACCTGTTTGCTGTGTCTCCTTTATCAAAATCTGAAATTCCAAAACACGAGCAGCATCTCTTGGGCTACCTGAGACATTCATGAATGGAGTCCGCTCATTTGGGAAGTGAAACCCAACAAAGTCCAACATGAAATGTTTGACTCAACAAGAAATCCTGTGCCCTCACAAGCATCAGAGACGGGGTCATTGTTAAACCTGTGCAAATTAAAGATCCAAGGACTGTGTGTGCCTTTTGTTTTTGTTTTTTTGCTTTTTTCTTTTCAGAAGGAGCCTGGGTAGGAATAAACAGAACTGTAGGGTGTCTTGGGACCAGCATGCCTTGCTAATCAGGCTAGATATACAGAGATTGAGGAAGGGTACTCACATTAAGTAAATGGATTTTTAAGAATGATTTTAACAAGTTTAAGGGGTTCCTTGAAAAGTTTCCACAGGAAAAGAGCAAAGAGCCCAACAACAGCACCTGGAATAAACAGAGTCCTCTTGTGGGAAAACCTCTTGTGTTGTTAAACATGGAAGGTGAAGGCCCAGTGAGCTTGGAGGGACAGGAACCCCAGAGACCCATGCCAATGTGGCTGATCAATTAGGAACTATCACATTCATTCCCAGGGAAGATGATACAAAAATTCAGAAATACCACCTGTGACATTCAGGAAGTCTGTAGCAGAGGAAGGTGAAGCCTTTGAAGAGTCACAGGAGGGAAGTAAAGGAAGAGACTGTCTCTTTACTAGGTGTAGGAGAGGGAATAGGAAATAAATACTGCTTATCCCCATCCAAAGTGCAGGGTCTGAAAGGCTCATTTAGTGTGGAAACGGAATTCCAACTCATGAGAAATAAGAATGACCATCCCTTGCAAGCCATCTTACCCTTTTCAAACTACTTTGATGTGAATTTCTTTTCTTTTTTGGTTTCTCGAGACAGGGTTTCTCTGTGTAGCCCTGGCTGTCCTGGAACTCACTCTGTGGACCAGGCAGACCTCGAACTCAGAAATCCACCTGTCTCTGCCTCCCAAGCGCTGGGATTAAAGGCGTGCGCCACCGCTGCCCGGCTTTAAGTCACCTCAGGCCACCAAGAAGAGATGAACCATGAACTGTTGCTGCAGCAGGAGAGGCAGCGCTGGGACACTACATCTCACCTGCTCCAGCCGCAAGCCTTGATGTACACAGTCTAAGGGTGGGTTACACAGGCCATCAAGACAGCCAAGAGACCTGCCCTGTGGGGAACACAGGAAACCTCAGTAGGTCATGGAAGGAAACTTTGTAAAATATCGTCCCTATGCCAGGGACGTCCCTGCCAAGGGGAAGACTATTGCTAAATTGCTTTGTAAGAACTTGGAAGCCATATGTCACTGACATAGTATTTACTCATCCAACTTATCCATTCAACAAGTGTTTAGTGTAAACAATAGCAAAAGACACTGATCTAAATATGGTGACAACTGAGCGTGTTCTGAAGTAAATGGTAGGGCTAGCCTTCTCAAAGTTCATGTGTCTGTCTGGTTTGTCAGGTGAGCTGGATTTGTCCCCACAGTCTGCCTTGACTTTAAAAGCTTTCTATTTTGTCTCACATACAGCCCTCAGCAAATGAAGAAATACTATGTAAAGACCAAGGGAACAGATGCTGCTGTGTCCCAGGCACTAGGAGTCCTGTCCCCTTGGATAGCTTACCCTCCATACTGTGGAGGACACTGGGCTCAGGTATGGGGGCTGCTGTTCACCAGCAACCACCTGGACCTCCAGTAGTGACAGGAAGTAAGGCCCAAGGCATCTGAGGTAAGAAACCAAGCCAAGATGGTTTCTGAGTGTGTGTGCTGGTAGGGAGAGACAGAAGAACAAACTCTGGCTATTATTCTACTGTCTTTCACCTCCATGACCCAAAGCCAAGGGACACCTAAATCTTAGCACTTACTAGGCTCTTGCTAACCCACCATGATGCTCCAAATCCCCATATACAAAGAGAATTCATATTCATTTCACTTCGGACTTCATGGAATGAGGTAGGCAGAAGGGAGGGGGAGTACATTCAAGTCAGACCCATCACAAAGCCAACTCCCTCCCACCCCACGAGTCTGCCCACCACTCTCTCTAAAAAGCTTTTTGCATGAGCAATCCATACAAATTCAATTTGAGACTCTCAACAGAATGGCCACACAGACCCAAATGGACAGGCAGGTTGGGAAGTAAATGTATGGATCAACTTTTGTCAACAACATTGCTTTCCTAGCCAAGGGTGGAAAGCCAGAAGGAAGGTGGCCCCACATGCTTCAGCAATGCTTCGACTGTACTCCCCGAATGGTAGCTACGTCCTGGAAGAAGATAAACTTACCAGCAGTCTGGAGACAGGAATGAACTTGTCACACTATGTCACTCTAAACACAGCAAGACATCAAAGAAGCACACATCCCATGAGGATGTCTGATCTATGTTCCATCTCATCTTAAAGGGCCCACATAGGATTTTATTAAAAATCAAGTCATTGGTCTATGCTGACTTAGGCTCACAGTTGAGTATAGTCTTTGTTATCAAGAGCTTGCTGTGTGCTGACTGTTGTGGGTACAACTTCAGCTGATTCTCAGGACACCAGAACTTGCTCTCTGCTCTGCCTGACACATCCCAGAAAGCAGGAGGGCAGCTCTGTCACTTCATGTGGATCTTGGCTCGACCAGTACCTCTTCAGAAAGGCCTCTCTGGGTGGCCTTACAGGGACCAACACCCTACCCCTTCACCTTCGGTTCCTTTGGGGTTTCATCTTTATTCATTGCATGTCTTTTATAAATGAGGGCAAACATCAGACTGAGACAGCACTGTGGTGTATCTCAAAAGGAGAAATTGGTCAACAGTAGCCCAAGCAAAAGATACAGGTATGAGAGGAGTGGGGAGAAGGGGGAGGGAAGGGGGAGGGAAAAGAGACAGGAGAGAAGAGAGGAGAGGGGAGGGGGTACATCTCAGTGTGCTTGAGGACAGCTCCTGCTAGAGCCGGCTTATGTTTGTATTCCTTTCTTTAATGCCAACAGTCGCTCACAAAGGAATTCAGCGTTCCCAGTTGACTCTGACATTAGCTCCCTTTTGTGTTCTTTTTGTAGGACAGTTTGGTTAGCTTGTCAGGTGGTTTAAAGTCAGTAAAAATGAGGCAAGTGTCCCAGTAACCCTGATTCCCCAACACTGGTGGAAGCTCGGACTCCAAATGTATAAGTTAACACCTGTGTGGTCCTGAGCTTGCTCATCTGTCCCCTGAGCCACAGCCTTCTACCTTGTCAGTGGAATTGGTGAATTTCTCCTTCAGAGCTTGATGTACAGCTAGCTCAGGATGACAAGTCAGACTGACAAGTAGCGCCTGACTTGCTATTCAACAGTCACAAGCCCACAGTCTGTTGCTAAGGAACCTTCCTATGGCAAAGTAAAATCAAATTACCTGGCTTCTCTGAGAAGTACTTTGAATATGGAGTCACAGTTTTCTTAGGTTCTGAAACTTGAGGAAAATCTCTCCTTGCAAGTGTCCCCTGAAGCAGCATCTCTGCTTTCTTGGTCCTGGTAAGGAAGTTTAGAACTGGGCAGGCTGCTGTGCATTTCATATAGGACTGGGCTAGGCTGGACCTCTTGATGCAGAAGGTCACCCCTACTATACCATGCTCAGCAACCCCTCCTACCTGGGCCCATTCCTCTTTCTACACAACACACAATCCCCATCTCTGCTGGACTTCAAATTCTGCTTATATAACTGCAAACATTCCTAGTAGATGTCTCTACCAGCCCTTGACAATGACAAATGCTTATACACACCCAAGCTACAGGCGGCCATACCTGGGCTTCTGCATGGGACTGTCATAGAGATTTTCCTTATTGTGAACTCCAGCACCCACTTTTGGTCTAGCAATCCAGTGTCCCCTAAAACAAAAGACAGGCAAGTTGGAGCCCATGCCAGGGCACAACAAAGCTTTTGTTGTAACTCTATTGGGAATTGGTTTATGCATGTGTGTCTAATGCTGCTCATAAATATTCAGAAGTTCATGGCAGCTTTGCAATTTCATGCACTCAGTTCTGCTGGATCATGACACATGTGCTTCTGAAATTCACCATGTTATTCAGGAACCCACAGTAAAAACAAGGATCATGGGGAAGCCACATTTGGGATACAACACTCAAAATGTCCTGGATTTCTTCCTAGCTCCCTTCCTCTGTCTCAACTCCTCATGTCAGAAAAGAAAATTAGAAAAACACTTGTTTTGTCCAATGTGCCTATTGACTGGTGGAGACAGGTGGAAAAGCTAAGGCTATAAAATAGATTTTGGAGCTGGAAAGATGGCTCCGAAGCTAAAAGCACTAGCTGCTCTTCCAGAGAACCTGGGTTCGATTTCCAACATTCTTATACCATCTCACAACCATCTGTAAGTCCACTTCCAAGAGATCTGCCTTTTAATGGCCTCCATGGGCACATACATCTTGCAGACATAAATACACAAAAAAAATTTTTAAAAGAAGTACATTTGGGTTGTTTAAGACAAAATTTCACTCTATAGCCCAGGACAACCTCAAATGATTCATGTAAGCCTTGGCTGGCCTTGAATTTGCAATGCTCTTCCCCCAGCT
>JADRCH010000163.1:4365294-4391595 GCA_019843965.1 Rhynchomys soricoides
GCTGGGGGAATTTAGTTTGAAACTTTAAGAGAAATTGACTTCTCTAAACTTCATTGGTTTTATAACAGCCATGCAAATGTGAGAAACATCATGGGAAAACAGCTACAAGAGGCTTAAACACAGCAGCACAAAAGATGGAATGTTCATGATACCTCCTTACCTACGCCCATCCCTCCACACCAAACCCCCAAAATTCCATGTGTGGAAATTCCCATCCCAGTGGGACTGGACTAGAAAGTGGTACCTTTTGGGGGTGAGTCCCGTAGTAGACAAATGCTACCCGCCCAGAAGGATACCTAGCAGAACCCAGCTGTAGACTGGAAGCAGTCCTCTCCAGAACCTTATTAATCTTGGTCAAGGACTTCCAACCGCCAGACACTCTAGCCAGAAATTCATTTCTACTTTTTATAAGCCAACTGGTCTGAGCACACATTGACTGTTAAGCAACAAGGGGCCTTCCCTAGTGAGAAAAGCTTCGGGCCTCTGCTAAACCCTAAGTGGAAGCTCAGGGTGAAAGCCCTTAGCTTTGAACAGCTTTCCTAATCTGTAGAGGTTTGGGAGTGTGAAAGCAGGAAGAATTCTCGAGGATTTATTTCCGTTTTCTGACCTGAGTACTCCCAAGGAGAAGTCATGCTCATGCTTACAAAGACTGTACCTATCATCTGTCTGTTACCCCTCTTCATAAGGCCAGCACGGAGCGGATGGAGAGAGGCTAAGAGACGGATTACTCTGCATTTTCACTATCAGGATGCTGTGCCAATGCCAACAAAGACCAGGGATTGGAGGAGGAGACACACAGGGAGGGGCCACTGTGTTGGACTTTTTGGTTTTGGTCTTTTTCCCTTAAGAGAAATTAGGCTACAGAACCCAAAGTCCAGATTAACAGGAGACAGGAAAGAGGAAGAGAGTGATACACATACATATACACATGCATGCATGCATACATACATACATTCATACACATATACATGCATGCACGCATGCTCACACACACACACACACACACACACACACACACACACACACATCCCTTGTCTCCATTCCTGGCTTTACCCTTCCCCGTAGGATGATACAGTCAGTAAAGTTCATGTGCTAGTTCTTTGATCTTGCACTTTGCAGCCTTCAGATCCACAGGATGATAAATTTATGTAATTTTAAGTCACCTAGTTACCAGTATTCTGTCATAGAAGCAGAAAATAGACTATGACACAGGTCTTGAAGGAAAGATCCTGAGCTGGACAGCACACAGATTAGTGCTGGGCTTTCAGAAGAACACGTACTGTAATGCAAACTCACTGATACTCAGTTGATAACCACATCTTTTCTCTCCATTCATGATTCTTGCTCTCCTGAGTGAGTAATAGTCCCTGGGTGTCCTACACGGCCAGGTAGAGATCAGAAGCACTGTTCATGGCTAGAGCCCAAAGCTCTGCTTTACTTCTTGTGACAAAGCTTCAGGCTTCCCAAGGGAGGAGGGAACATTTTCTAACCAGGAGCTTCCTCAGAGTGATCAGACTTGAGTGCTGAGCTGTGCTGACACTTTGCATTGGTTCTATGGCCTTCGGGCCCCTGCACTGGTTCTGTGGCCCTTAGGCCCTTACAGTCATACTTGCTCTGAAAATTACAGAGCAGTTTGAGAGAATAAGGGGACCTGGAAAGGGTCCTGCTGTGTTCTGATTTTTACCCAAGAGTCAATGGAAACTCACTTCAACTGGCCTTAAGCAAAAAGTTCAACTTTGAAGTGACCAGGTCCAGGGGTAAATGACTCCAAAGAATAGACTCACAAATGAGCCTTACCTGGAACATGGCTATGAGGACCATAGAAACTGCATCTTAGCAGCTCAATTACGACTGACTGATACGGCTGGTAGTGCATCAGTAATCTCCAACCTGAGAGAAGACAGTTGTGCACACTTTTTTCGAGGTGCACCATTTAGAATATAGGTCACTAATCGATCACATTAAAAACAACAAGCTTCCTGCCATCTCTCCCTTTGGAAGCCTGACAGAAAACCTCTTACTGCGTGCCATTTACCATCAGACGGAAGTGCCCACCACGAATCTGTGTGTGGTGCCAGCAAATCTGAGTCCCAGATGAAGAGTCATCATCACTTGGCCATCCCTGTCCCCAAACAATTGCATGAATGAAGGGAGGATGCAGGGCCAAAACTTAACTAAAAGGACTATCAACACCATCACATTTTAAAAACGTGTTTGGAGTCAAATATTTTCTGTTCTCCCTCAGTCCTTTCCACACCCCTCAATCACCAGCCCACTACAGCGCTTGTCTAAACAAGCCACAAAGGAATAGTCCTTCCCCGGAGAATGTAGTAGAGACAATTTGATCAACGTCACCATCCACAGCTCGGCTCACGACAGGCTGTGGCTCTGAGCAGCATTAGGCAAATTGCTTCTCCTCTTCCATCCCACTAATTGGGAATTAAATACAGCTTTTAAAGATATTTATACAAAATTTAAAAGTGATTAATTCCAGGCTTTATTTTTAGGCCCGTGCACAAAATAATTTATAAATACAAGGAATGTGTCCCAAGTTATAATAGGCTCAGAAAGTACACTTCTAGCTAAAGATTTCCCATTACTGAATAATGTAATTTAATTTAACACATTATTGAATACTCATATGTATTAGGTGACATTAATAAGAAGGAAACAAAATAGGACCCACAGCGCCACGCCAGCTTTCCAATAAAGTAAACTGAGCATCTATTTTAAATTAGAAGCGAAAAGATATTTGAGAGAAGGTATTTTTGAGGACTTTGGAATTTTAAAATATTTCAATAACGTATATTAAATAAATGGACTAGTACTGTGGTTGATATATACTACTTAGCTAATAATTATTAGAGTTTCTCTGGTCACCTCTGCTATCAATGCTACTGAAGTTTAACTTTTGATTGCTCTCTCATCTGCGGAGAGTTGGTGCCTCAAACTCAGGTCTGGTCAAGAAACTTTTTCCCTGGAACTCATTGGTGGGTTCCATCTCACTAAGATTCCCACATAAAGTAGATAAGTAACTCTGTGGGAGGCTGGAGAGCAGAAATACTGCCACATCTCTAATCTACCGTCGTGAAAGAGAGAATCATTGGTCATTTAGGGCATTTTATAATTAGACCCCAGTGAAAAATAACACAATTTCAAGTTGCCAAGTAAAATACACATCATCCCAGTTTACCCAGAGGCCCAAAATGTTGTAGTACATTTTGAAAAGCATGAGTGAGGCTTGCCTGAATGCTGACCACTGAATAGCTTGAAGCTTCCCTCACCCTTGAGGCTGCTACACACATCCACTGGCAGAGCAAGCAGGGCCGGTGACACATGCCCTCTTGTGTGTCAGCACATTGGCCCATTCTATTCATCTTGGCCAAGCAACGTTCACTGTGCAGAATGAGTTTAGCTTGCATGGCCCTCGTCCTGTTTCTCCTTTCAACTTTCAACTTTCCCAGTTGAAAGTGAAGACTAATGCAAATCTACGGTCTCTCAATGTAGTCCAGGATAGCCCTAGATGTGTGATCCTACTGCCTCAGGCTCCAGAGGACTGGGATTAAAATTAAGGGAGACTATTCCTGGGTCATGAAAATAGTAAATTAAACTGGGAAATAATCTATAGAGAACCTTGCAAGTCAGATACATCTTTATAATCCTAGTAAAGAAATCAATAGAAGATGAATATCTACCTCAGGAGACATTGGCCGTCCGGTTCAACGGGAAGAACCAAGTGGATGTGAAAGCACCGAGGAAAAGCTTACATCAGAACAACCCTTTGTCTCTTGTTAGTGTCTCTGCTGGAACTTCACATTTTAAAACTGAGGAAGATGATTCCAGAAAAAAGGAAGCCTCGTGGATATTCTTTAACATGAGCAGAAATGAAGCCCTGGGAAAGTGTATTTATTAGTTAACACGTAGTGAGTTCCCAGTCTTAGGCGGTGAAACTCAAGCATTCCACATGTGGTCTTGTTCCCTGCCTTACAAACCAGGAGACTGAGGCACAGTGGCCAAATGTCTTGTTCTAGGGCACTCAAGGAAGCCAGGCTGCCAAGTGTTCTCTCTACCACTGCCCAGGACATCCAACATTATCATAGAACACAGAAAGGAAGGCCTTCAAAATACTTGAATTGTTAACCTCTGGCTGAATTCTTGTTTGGGAAGAATACGTTTTTTGTTTTGTTTTGTTTTGTTTTGTTCCTGTTGGTTGGTTTTTATTATCTAATGCTGTTTGTGGACATGGGAATAAAATAATGCTTGGAAAGAAAAATTACAAAAGCTTCTTATTGACTACTGGGTAGTCCATTGCACATATTGAGTTTTGCCAAAGGGGAGTCATAATAATAATTCAAAACTAACAAAGGAAACTGAAGAAAGGAAAGTTTAAAATACTTCAAATATTTAATTAAGTCCCAAAGTGCTGAAGGTAAGAGTCTAAAATAAGATTTGAAACAGCCTTGTATTTTGCCAGATTTGACAAAGTAGCACTTATCAAAAATACTATCATTCTCCAGCTCCTGATTACTGCACACCAGGGGCAGGGGGTGTTTGGTGCTGGAAAGGTAAAGGCAAAGAAGCCAGTTTCTTTCTTCAGGCAGCATTCAGGCCCACAAATCCAAGGCACAGTGCTGTTTAGCTATCATGCAAAACAAATACAAAATTAAACAAAACAAAACAAGAACAACAAGGAATCAGAAGTGGGTGGAGAGAGGCAGTTAGACAGGTAATTTACCTAGTCTGTTGCAAGAAACTCTTCCCCAGATTATGGTCAGATTTCAAAGGATGGAAAACTATTTTCTAGACAAGCAGCCAGTAGTGCTCAAAAGAGGAAAGAGCCCTTGTTCAAAGCCACAAGGGAAGCACGGGGCTGGAGAGAAGCTACAGCTGGATTCTGTTTGCTGGAAAGTATTCAAAAGAGAGAGATCTAGCACAACCAATTTAAGTTTATTTCTGACTATCTTCAAATAAATGAAATTCAGACTATGGTTATTTTATTTGTCTTTGACAATTGCTGGGCAGTAACCCCTAATCTACTTTTCTAACTGCTGGCCTAGCTATCTCCCCAGCGGTGTACCCAAATACTTGCTGTTTCTCCAGGCCTTGTGCTCATGGTACCTCTCCTCTCATGGTGCCTACTCTTCTCTCCTTCATTCTCTGTCACTCAACTGTCTCCTCTTTCTGCCCCCCCCCCCCCAGTTCAACCAGGTAGCTCAAAACCCACCTACCTCTAATCCCTCCAGTAACTGGCTATCTGCCGGTTCTATTTAACCAACAGTTTGTGCAACAAAAGCTGGTAACCATGAGAATTCACTAGCAGGCCTAGACCTCAGAATTTAGTATTACCATACATAGCAACAGATTAAATCCCAACAGAGACAGCAGGGGTGTGGAGAAATTAGGTGCTATAATTGAAGCAAGGGTTAGGAAAAATTGGGTTTAAGATGTCTGCCTCAGTGCTGATGAAGACAGAAGGCATTTATTTGGAGATAGAAATGGAAGCAAATAGGACTTGGGAGATGTTTGCTTAGCTCAAGGAGAAAAGAGATAGGCATGGGGCATCAAAGGCCTGTGTGCATGTTGGTTGGATGGAAGGCAGTGCCAGAAAAATGGTCGAGACCACTGTGGAGGATGAGATCTGAAAGGGAAGGATGGGGCCCATGTCTTGGAGGAGACCAGGAATCAATGAGAACATCATCTAGAGCGGCTATGGTTGGGGATCTAGAACAAGAGCCAGAAACTATTCTTACCACTAAACACCTGTCGAAGACTTGAGTCATGGTGGTGTACAGAACAGAAGGCCTCTCCACCCCTGATCCTTCGTCAGTATGGCAGGTTGAGATATAAACTTGTTCTAACCAAAGAATATAGTAAAGATGATGAGGTGACCCAGCCAAGACTCCATTACTAAAGTCTCCTTCACATATCTATACCAGAAACACTTCTCACTGGTATGATGAGTAAGTGGTCATATTGAGAAGTCCCGTGGCAGGGTCTCAGTGGTCTCTAAGCTGAAGGCAGTCTCTGGCTGAGAGCCCTAAACAGCTAGTTCCTCGGTCCTATAGTCACAAGAAAACAAACTCTGCCAACAGTCTGAAGGAGCCTGGCAGTGATTTATTTCCCTCCTGACCTCTGGATCAGAATGCTTCCTACACATGAGCCTTTGATTATACCCTTGGTGCCCACTAAGCAGAAGACCCAAAACCCCACCTGTACTTTTGACTTACGATAACCGTGAAGCAGAGATATGTTTTTGTAAACCATTAAGCTTATGGGATTTCTTACAGGAGCACGGGGACATTGATAGAACCACAGGGAGGTGTTCTCGAATGAAAACTACAATTAGGTTTTGGGAACTAGGAAGAAATCTGGGGAGGAAGAGAATGCTCCTCCCATGGTGACATGGAAGACAGCTCTGTGCACTGCCTATTTCTGGGCTAAAAGGGAGCCACATGGTTGCTCTTTCTAGCCATTTCCTTCCCAGCTCCTAGAGGCTTTTCATGGGATGATGACAATCTCATTCTCCCTAAAAATTATGCAATTGGCATGTGTCAAGATTGTCTTGGGATAAGGAGTCTGTTCCTCAAGAGAAGCCCCACAATGAGGGCTCCAAGCTTCAGAAGCGGCTCTGCCACAGCTATCCATATCTGTAACCATTGTTACCAGATACAAATTACGGGCTCTGCTTTTGGTCCCAAATCTGATTCATCTTCTCCTAAAACCACATGTCTCTTATATCTACTTTGGAAGAGAACATTTCTGTTCCTCCCTTTCCTGTTTTTTCTTGTACTAAAGCACAATATTTTTTCTATTCGCTTAAGATACAATTTAGTGCTATTCATATAAGGAGAATTAAAATAAAGGGGAAGCTAGCCTTATCTACATCCCTGAAAAGCACACACACACACACACACACACACACACACACACACGCGAGAGAGAGAGAGAGAGAGAGAGAGAGAGAGAGATAACAATCCACTAGAGTAATTGAGGTCCCCTCAGTAAGTTATGTGAAGGATATAATCAGTTTGCTTCAAACCTGCCATGATTGCTACTTATCATTTGAAAATCAATGATTTCAAATCGAGTGGGTACTGTTCCGGCCCACTCGGGTTTAATAAGAATAAGCTAGAGGCTTATAAGGCATCGAGGCTATGCACTGGTCAACGTCTCACAATAACAATAGAAAGGATGAAAGCAGTTGACCCCGGCTCTGAGGGACATGGACTCCAGGACTCCCTTACTATAAGATGATGTAATGTTTGCATATGGCTTACAAACATCTTCCCACACACTTTAAATCCTTTCCAGATTATTCATAATACCAAGTACAATGCAAATGTTATGTCACTAGCTATAATGCTGCAGTCTTTAGGACAACATGACAATGGAAAGATTTGTACATTCTTAGCATAGACACAATTTGTTTTCTAATAAAAGTTTTCCTTTTAAATCAGAGGTTAATCGAATCCCTGGGACCCACTGGTTCAGGAAGCTGACTGTATTATCATTTGCAATGTAGCAAAAGAAAAGCAAGGGCTTTGGAAATCAGAGGAAGGACCCAGCCTAACAGCTCTGAGTGACTGCCTTTACTCACTACAGAAAAAGATAGACAGGCCAAGAAGATTCAAGATAAGTTTTTCCTCCAGCTTTGGTATATAAATCTTAAAGATCAAGTAAGAATTCCCGGCTATATAAGAATAATTTCCTCAGCTTTTAAATGAAAGCAGAAACTTTGAATTAGGTTTTACTGTATCCAATCTACTTTGTAGTCTCTCTATTCTTTCTTACGCCGTTTTGTCCATCCTCTGTCCATCCGATGCTATAGAGTAAGCAGGGTGCATGTACATCAGTGTATACTGACTACAAGGTAGCACACTTAGGAACCTCCACCCACATAGATGGCCACATACATCCTTCACCCACCCCTTCCAACTGTAGGCTTTCAAAGCTGGAGATGAGATCCAACTCACCATGGCAACCTCAGTCATCATGGCAACCTCAGAGTATGGCACAGAAGAGACTTCAGTTAGGTGAAAATCTAGATGATGGTTGTGTAGATCAATAGGTAACTAGCTGGACAAACAGACACAAGAAAGAAAGGATAAAGAGACAGAGGGATGTAACAAAGTCCAACTCAAGCAAAACTACCTTCAGCTTCTTACAATACTAATTCTTCATATCTGACACCTATTGTATGAGACACAAAATGCCAGGAGAAATTATTTTTTCCATATTTAGTCTAAGCTACATACTTCCTGGGTGTGCTTTAAAGTGACAGCAGACAGAAGATATTTGTTTTATTTAATATCTAGTCAAAAAGCTCCCCAGCCCACAGCAAATGTTGAAAAAGAGACCTTATTCCTGTAATGTGGAATTCTTCATGTGGGCCTTTGTATACTCCATCCCTGAATGGATATGTAGAAGCCTGAGAAAACACATTTTAAAAGGAAATAGGGTCTTATCAAGTCCCTGTGGAAATATAAATAAATTAATAAATTAAGTCAAGCTAAGCCTGCAAAATGCCTCTCTGGACATTCCATACCATGGCTCCAAGCTTCTCAACTTTATCTGCATTCTTGAAGTTTCACAAGAGCCACTGGCTCCCAACAGCCAAATTCTTGATAGCTAGATGGCAAACAGTAACAGCTTCTGGTCCGCACCCTGGATGGAAGACATGCAGTTCCAGCCACAAACGAAGATACCATTTCCCTATCCTGTTTTGTGGAGCCATGACCTAATTCAGCCTCAACTTATGTCTTCAAAATGCTTCCTTCTGAGGCCAAAGAAGGCAGACAAGGAAGCGGGGGACGTATCTGGTGAGAAAAGAGGCTTTGTTGAGAAGTCCCTTTGGGTGGAAACATCTGCCAAATTGACCCTGTGAAGATGAGGAGAAGGCCAAGGGGAAATCTAGAGAGAAACAGCTGATATGCAACTTTTCCAGTATTCTCAAGCCTTAGAGGAAGCTGTCTTTAGACGAGGCCTTTCATCGACTTCCTACTGGTAGACCACGAGGCGCCCTGGCCACGTGCTCCGTACAGATCATCCAACACAAATGGCCTCTAAGGCTACCAACTCCTAATTACCCAGGAGTAGTTAGCTTCTAATCTAGCTTAGTAGGGTCCCCCTGCCCCTCCCATCACCTGCCCTTCCTCTAGAGGAGACACTGAGAGGCTCAGCCTGGCTGCTTTTCTAGTGGCATCTATCTGTGAGTCTAAGAATCTCCTTGTCAGGATAAACTGCAACCTGCATCCATTTGAAGCCTTTTATTTTACAGATGAGAAAAATTAGACACTGATAGAGGAAGTTCTTGGATGAATGGATCTCAAGTATAAGTGTTAGGATTTCTAGCATTGGTCCTGCCCTCAACACCCAGCCCCTGCTTAAAGCATAATTACAGTAGGAATAGTCAAAATCAATAGTAAGTGGCAGTTTGGGGATTTGTTTGTCTTCTTCTTCAGAAAATCCTTGTTCCCTGCTTATCAAACCTAAACATGGTGGCTAGGAAGAAAATAGACCCGATTTGAAAATCAGATCTGCCCAGTAAGCAGTGGCTTTCCACAAAGCTGCAAAGAAGAACACCATTGGCACAGTTTGTTAGTGATGATGTTCTTGGACAAAGGGATGAAGAAATGACTGTGGCCACTCTAGGATTGAACTTGGAAGCCACTATAACCTGACCTTCCTTTTCAGCCTCAATTCCCCAAGCAAGAGTGCTTTGCTGGAGTCAGAGTCTTTCAGTGACCTGTGAGTGTGGTTTTCTTCTCTGACCAGTTTTCTTCTCTCTTAGTTCTTTCTGGAATGCCATCCAGGATTCTCTCTACCCATCCAATCAGGTCACAATACCAAGTCTCTGCATAACCTTCCTGATTCCCATAGTCCTCACAGACAGCAGCTAAGCTTCAGTCAGATGAAACTGTTTACCACTGCAGTATATTGTCTTACTCCATGCCACAGAGAGTTCTTCTGTCCTAGGCTTTTCTCCCAGCTAGGAAGGGCTTCTTCTTGTGCCCACAAGAACATCCAGGAAGCAGTAATTCAGTGACCTGCAGCAGACCCATGTTGGTCTACCTAAACCCGTGATACAGCACACAGCTCTCCCAAAGGAGTACTTCTGAGATGAAAAGACCTGGAGAAGTGGAGACTAAGAACAGACTTACAGGGCTGGTCTTCCTTTTCCAGGGAAAAAAAAGAGCTTAAAACCACTTGCTAAGTAGTATGTTTAGCAATGCAGCTTCATTGATTTTTGTTTTGAAAAGTTTGACAAAATTTCAGAAACATTTTTGGAATCAAGAACAGCTTCCTAATGTGCCAGATAAGAGCTTTCCAAACTCACAAAGCACAGCACCCAGACTATCTATCGACCTATTTATTTATCTCTCTCATCCTCTCTCTCTCTCTCTCTCTCTCTCTCTCTATCTATCTATCTATCTATCTATATATTTAATATACATATATAGAGAGGGGAGTAAGACTGGGGGACAGAGAAAGATACTTCCCCTCATTTTAAAAATGGAAACCTTTACTGTCAAATGCCTGGGGCAGGTGTGCGATCAGAAGATGACAGAAAGGACCCAGAGAACATGGCCTTATTCTCATTTTGTCTTGGGCAGGTAAAATGGTCCCTGGAACCTGGTCTTTGGAAGCAGGGAATTCCCAGAGGAAGGAGTATGATCACAAGGTTCCAAATATTTCTTAGGCCGTTTGTCTCCTTCCTGGAGGACCCCTGAGTGTCTAGATGCCTGGAGCCTTGCTCACTGGTCCTGTCAAGTCTGGCTGGAGTCTGGGAGCCAGTGTGGCACTGTTTGTGGAGCCAAAGTGCAGATTAAGTCATGTTTTAGAGGTGACCTCTGTGAACCCCTCCCCTTCAGGCTTCCCTCCCCAGCAGATCCTACCTATAGCTTCTGCCTTTAGTGAGCCCACCCCTATCCCTCAAGACCTAACAAGGCCTCAAATACTCAACAGTCACCCCACCCCCATTCATCCCATGTCACTTTCTTCTCAAATGGACCTGGTCTTTGTTATTCTAATTAGATTATCTCTGCCTTGGGGACCTAACGGACAGTCCCTAGCAGCCTTGGCTGGAAAGACAGGTCACATAATCCCTGTTATCAAGAGCCTTGTCATTTAGCATGTAGATCAACTAATTCTTTCGATACCAGGGGAGCAATTGTGCTTCTTAATATTGATTTTTTTTTTCCCTGAGATACAATCGCCAGCATTCCTGAGTCAGACTCACTTACTGAAGCTAAAAGGCTCCGCTGACTATATAATGAAGCCACCCCTCCCCCATCACACTTACCACTCGGATTTAATGGTACAAAGCAGGACAAACCCTTCGTGTTTTTCCACTTGGTCTAATTTCAGAATAAGCTCCCAGTTGACAAGAAACAGGAAAACAGCGGTGGCTATTTTAGAAGCAAGTGCATGAAGTGCATGTCTTGGAGATGGGCTCCCTACCACCCACCAACCCCCCTACCCCATGCTACAGGATGCAGAGTGGAATCCAGACTCCTGATGGAATGAGACCAGCCTTACGAGCTTTGTAAATTTCGTGATAAATGAGTAGCTTGGGCTTTCAAATCAGGCCAGGGCCATTTTGTTATCAAATATGCTTAATGGGAGTGGGAGGCAGATGAGTAAACATTTGCACTATGGCAATAAGGAAAAAAGGGGGGGGGGAGGTGAGATTCAAAGTAAAAATGCACTGAGTTTTGGGCCAGGCAAAATTGTTGGTTCTGTATGATGTAGGCAGGGAGACAAAGACCAGGGACAGCAGAGGGCCTAATAAGCTCCCATTCTCCTCCTTTTCCTTTGTGCAACCCAACATGATAATGTCCTCTCTTTTCTGAGCATCTGCCTATGTTTGACACTAGAAGAGCAAGTGTTCAGTTCTTTACATGCTTGTGCTCCTCACAAGCACGAAGAGGAACGTGATTCCCCACATGACCCAGAGAGATGATATGTTTGCTATCATCTCAAACAAAGTGACAGAGCTGGGGTCAGTTGCATGTGGCTCAACCCGTTCCTAAACTTTAGCCATAACTAACAAAGCCTGCTCTTCCCTCCCTGCTGTTGTCTCAGCCCGTTTATTTTATTTTATGTGTTCCAGTGTGCCTGTATGCATTCTGGGATGACTGAGCATTTCCCAGTGTCTAGGTGCCCAAGATAGAGAAGAATGTAGAGTGCAGGGCAGGAAAGTAAATAAATGCTACTCACCTTGTGTGGCAGTTCTGCCTCTTAGAACGGGGTATGTGAATGCAATGGGAACGCTGGGTGGGGATCTGAAAGTCAGTGCAGGGTCTGCCTCTACAAGAGTCCTAACTGGTTAGATATCTATGAGAAAAGGACTGAGTTAAAGAAAATTTTCATTAAAAACGTATTCCACATAAAAAACAGAAGAAACTACTCTACTCTGTTTGGTATTCATGTGAAATCGTCTATGTCGTAGGCTCTGGATAGAAACTGAAGTTTTACTGCTTTAGAAAGTCAAGTCTAACAGTCTTCTACCTGAATGACAGATGACCTGAACTTCAAAGTGCCTACTGGGGGAGTTAGTACTTGTTGGGAGAAATACTAATTAGCACATGGCTGTTGCAGTTATTCTCTATATTCAATAAGGGAAGAGTAACATGGCCTCTTTATCATGTCATTATCATTTAGTGTCTGGTTAAGCAAACTTCTACGTTTCTGTCCCCGATTCTCTAAATTGCATGGTTTGCTAACTTCTCTGCCCAGTGATCGGGCTCAAGGTTCAGTGTCTAGCAGACAGGAGGTGCTTAAGAGATGTTTATTAAAAGGGAAGAGATGAATGTTTGTACTAATGGATGCTGAAGAACTTCTTTTACACACACACACACTGTGCCACGTGATGGTGAATCGTTAGTATAAACTCAACTGGATTTTGATCACCCAGAAAATTGATGAGCTACAGCATTGAGTATGTTTGCAGGGTAAATAAACTGAAGATGGAAGACCTGAATGTGGGAGGCACCATTCCAAGGGCTGGGGTCCTAGACAGAATAAAGTGGGGATAAAGCAGAAAGCCAGATCTGCACCAGCATTGCCTCAGTTCACCATGAAGAAATTCTCTTGTCATATTCCCTCCATGTACATCCAACCCAGCAGCTGTGGACAGAGACCCTAATTACAAATACTTCTCTCTCATTGCTTTTCCTAATTATTTAGTCACAGTAACAATAGCATGACGAAAATGGAGACTGTACTTTGACATATTGTACTTTACTGGAATACTTATGACTATTCCAGTTCTCCTGTCCCACAAAAATCAGAAAAACGAAACAAAACAACAAAATCTTCAGTGTCTGAGTTCTTGTTGCTACTCTCCTCCCCCATCATATTTTTGAGACCTTCTTCTACCATGATCATCCCTTTAAAGATCTCTGGATACAGTCACATTCCGAAGCACCAAGGGAATGGGTTTCTAAAATGTAAATGGGGAAGAGCACACAGCTCAGCCCCCAACACCTGGGTTCATCAAAGCTGTTCACATTTCAGGGTGATTCTAAGAAGCCAGTTTTAAAGCCATCATGCTTCTGTCTCACTTGGCATAAATCTCACTAACAAAATTCTGCTTGTTATCACATAGGAATGCTGAGCCTGACATGGTGACACATATCTGTAATCGCAACACAGGGTAAGGCAGAAGGATTCTTACGAGTTCAACTGAGCCTGGGTTACAAAATGACTTCCAGGCCAGCCTAGGCTACAATGTAAGTGTGAGGACCAGTCTGGAAAACTAGAGAAAACAAAACAGAAACAGCACTGCACTGCACCGCAGCCAGGAAAGCAGATAGGCCAACTATGGTCTCTAACTATTGCTCTTTTCCTTCAAATCCAGTCCCCTATGCCACTCTCAGGTCTGTGACCGATCACCCGCTGATGCTCTTCCTTTCCTCCCCCATCTCCAGCAGATCACACATGTTTTCTCCTCCAAAGTTATCCAGTTGTCCCAGGCCCCAACTCCAGCAGACATTCCCTGGGAACCTGTTAGACAAGCTTCTCAGAGAAGCAAGTAGACCAGCAAAGCAGGTAAGCAAGCTTCTGATTCTCTCATAGCCTCCAGATCCAATCCCCCAGTTTCATCCCCAGCTCTATAGCAGGCTGCCTGTTGTGACTCTGGTGTCATTCCCAGGGGACTAAACAAATCCTAGTGGAACACCCTGTGTTCCCCCTAATGGAAACCCTCAGCCTTCCCTCTTCTGACCCATCCCCATTTCTAAGTGTTGGCTCCTAATACTTATAAACATTTTCTACCTGGAACCCCCAATGGTCATATCTGGCGGGATCCCAGAAGAATTCCTTACCAAGCAACAGCCACCATACCATCCTAAGGACCAGAAAGGCCAATAGAAACTAAGGAGCAAGACACCCAGCAAAAGCAAGATAAGTACCTAGAATGACAATCATCCCAAACCCAGATGCCAGCATAAAAAGAAAATCGATACCAGCCAGGAAAAGATGTCTCCACTAGAATCTACAAGCAGCACTATATAGCCCTGAGAACTGCAAAATAGCTGAAGCACAAGACAAAGAACTTGAAATAACCTTTTATGAATATGATAGAAGTATTAAGAGGAAATAAATAGATCTCTTGAAGAAATCTATGGAAATAGAAACAAACAGTGGAAAGAAATGAATAGAACAGTGTAAGGCCTGAAAGTAAAAATAGAATCAGTAAAGAAAACCCAAACTGAGCGAAGTCTGATGTGCAAAACTTCGGAACTCAAACAAGAGCCTTAGAGCGAAGCCTCATCAACAGAATACAAGAGATGGAAGAGAGAAACTCAAGCATTGAAGAAAACACAGAAGAAAAATGGATACCCCAGTCAAAAAAATTGAAGCTAAAAAACTCTAGGCAAAAACATCCGGGCAATCTGGGATACCATGAAAAAGCCAAACTGATGAATAACAGGAATAAAGGAAGGAGGGAAAAAAAACAGTTTAAAGGCACAGACAATATTTTCAATAAAGTCATAGAAAAAAATTTTCTTAACCTAAAGAAGGAGGTGCTTCTCAAAGAACAAGAAGCATAAAGAACACCAAATACATTGGACAAGAAAAGAAATTCTCCTCAACACATAATAATAAAAATACCAAAAATATAGAACGAAGAAAGAATATTGAAAGATCCAAGGGGAAAGATCAAGTAACATATAAAGGCAGACCTATTAGAATAACACCTGACTTTTCAGTGGAGACTTTAATGCCAGAAGGACCTGGACAGATGTTTCACAAACTGTGAGACCACAGATACCAACTCAGACTATTATACCCAGTAAAACTCTCTCAGTTGCAAAAGATGGAGCAAAAAATACATTCCATGCCAGGCAGTGGTGGTGCACACCTTTAATCCCAGCACTTGGGAGGCAGAGGCAGGCGGATTTCTAAGTTCGAGGCCAGCCTGGTTTATAAAGTGAGTTCCAAGACAGCCAGGGCTATACAGAGAAACCCTGTTTTGGGGAAAAAAAAAAAAACAAACCAAAACCAAAACCAAAACAAAACAAAATATTCCATGATAAAATGGATTTTAAGCAGTATCTATCTACAAATCTAGCTCTACAGAAGGGGCTAGAAGAAAAGCTAACCTGAAGAGGTTAACTACATCCAAGAAAACACAAGAAATAAGTAATCTCTGATGCCCAAAACAAAATGGGGAAGAAATCCCACACCACCACAACAAAACAACAGGAACAAACACTGCTCATTCATAACTCCGAACAGCAATGGTCTCAATTCCCCAATAAAAAGATAGAGTAACAGATTGAATTCGAAAACAGGATAGATCCTTCTGCAATATCTTAAGAAACATAACTGAACACAAATAGATGTCACCCCAGGGTCAAAGAATGGGAACAGATATCCCAAGGAAATGGACCTAAGAAACAAGTTAGTGTAGCCATTTTAATATCTGACAAAATAAACTTCAAGCCAGAACTAATCAGAAAAAAAAAGAAGGATACTACATACTCATCAAAAGAAAAATACGCCAAGAAAACATTGCAATTCTTAACATTTGTGCACCAAACAGAAGGACATCCAAGTTTATAAAAGATATAGTAGTAGAATTAAAATTATATATTGACTCTCACACCATGATAGTGGGTGATTTCAAAACCCTACTCTCACTAATAAACAGGTTATCTAAACTAAACAGAGAAATGCTAGAGATAACTAATGTCATAAACTTAATGGACCTAATAGATTTACAGAACATTTCACTCAAACACAATAGAATATACATTATTTTTATTACCTCATGGAACTTTCTCCAAAATTGATCACACACTCAAGAACAAAGCAAAGTCTCAACAGATATAAGAAAACTAAAATAATATCCTGCTATCTCTCTGATCAGCACAGATTAAAGCTGGGTATATACAACAGAAAGTTTACAGTCTCATGGAAACTGAACATCTCACTATTGAATAAAAAGTACATACAGAGAGAAATTAGTAAAGAAAGTAAAGATTTTCTAAAATTGAATGAAAATGAAAACAGAACATACCCACAATTTGGGGACAACTCATGCTAGTAACTTAAGAGCATACCTGAAGAGTCTAGAACATCAAGAAGAAATGACACCCAAAAGGAGTAGAGGAGAAGAAATGATCAAGCTCAGGGCTAAACTCACAAAAGTAGAAACAAAGTGGGAAAACTCACAAAGAATCAGACAGATACCCCTAGGAAAGGGAAATAGAATAGATAGTTACAGATGAACAAGGGAGTGGGGACTGGAAATGGAGAATCAGGCAAAGTGGGGGAAGATGATGAGGGTAAGGGAGGGAACATGAGGAGAAAAAGCTAAAACTAAGGCCACATGAACAGGAATAAAAAAGCCTTATGGAGTAAAAGCTTCCTAAAACATAGATATATAGAAGGTGATATAAATAATATTTCCAAATAATGGGAAAGCAGAGACCTGGCTATCGTCTTTTGGCACCACATGAAGCTTCCTGTGCCCAAATTTGGTTACATCTAATTGAGTTTTTAACCAAAGGGGTTCCATGGGAACCCCAAACAACCCAGGCTGCTGCCAACATGATAGGCTGGATGCTCTCCGCTACCTGATGGTTAATCCCTATTGCTGAGAACAACACCTACACAACTCATTAGCCATGGAGTAGTTGAACTGGTGCCTACCTAGAGCTTTTATTTCTGCAGGCTTGTGTTCTTGGTACCAGAAAGTTCTTTGCACACTACAAAAGGAGAGACATAAACACCAACCCAGCCACAAATCCTTCCATCTACAATCGTGTTCTGCCTGCTAGAGCATACAAAGCTTGTGGGAGAAACCAACCAATACTGGATAAGTCCTACTCCATGAGAGAAATCCATACTCATCCCTGCTTGGCTGATGAAGAACCTGACTAGAGAGCCCAGGGACCTAGGATCAAATCAAATACTACTGTTCTACCAAAGGAATGTAGCAGTACAATGACTTTTAGTGACATTCTGCTATAATCATAGATTAGTGCCTTGCTCAGACATCATCAAAGAAGCTTCCTACTGTAGCAGATGAAAAAAACTACAGAGACCCATAGTCAGACTATATACAGAGAGTGAAAGATCTCAGAACATTAAGTTCTAACAGGATATGCTGTCAAATTCCTCTTCTTAAAGTTCAGGGAAGCCTGCAAAAGAGGAAGCAGAGATAATGTAAGAGCCAGAGTCAATGGAGGATACTTAGAAAACAAGGTCTCCTAAATCAACAGGACTGATGCACATATGAACCACAGAGACTGAGGCAGAGTGCACAGGGCCTGTACTGATCTGCATCAGATGGAGTCCTAGAGCTAAAAAGAGAAGTGGGCACATGTCCCCATCCCTAACTCAGGAGCAGCCTCCAATTGATGGCCACTTGCAAATGATAATTTATTTTTCTTCATGGGAGCCTCACTGGGAAAACAAACTATTGAGAAGTGTAAGCCATATGCCCAGCAGTAGATGGCCTACAGAAAATGTCGTCTTTGAAGGTTCCGTGTTTCATAATGCCATGCTCGGCTTTTTCTTTTTTTCTTCTCTTTCTTCCTTTCTTATATGTTGCAAAGCAAAGGGCAGATATGAAGGGACAGGAAGATGAGTGGGTTTGGGGTGCATGATGTGAAATTCACGGAGAATCAATAAAAAGTTAGAAGATATATAATATATGGGTTCATTACAGTGGTATTTATTCACAATAACCAAAATGTGGGAACCAACTATATTTCCTTAAGTAAATGAATTAGTCAAAAAGAAAAAGTGTTACACATGTACTTTGATGATTAACATTGAGTGTCAACTTGAAAGGACAAGGCTCACTAGATCAGTTCTGGGAAGGCCCTTGAGGAATATTTTTAGATTAATTGAGATGGGAAGATACAGCTGAACTGTTAACAATACCATTGCATACAGCTCCAGATTGCATAAAAGGGGAAAGGGAGCTGAACATTCACTGGAAGTTGTCTCCATCCTACCTGTATTAGTTTGGTTTTCATTGCTGTGATAAAAATTCTGAGTCAACTTGGGTAAACAAAACCAAACATCAAAAAAAAAAAAAAAAAAAAAAAGGTTTGGTTTTTTGTTTGTTTGGTTGGTTGGTTTTTTGTCTTAGATTTCCATATTACAGTCTAATAAGAAAGGAAGCCAGGGCAGGAACTCAAAGCAGGGATCTGGAAGCAGGAACTGAAGCAGAAACCATAGAAGAATGTTGCTTATTGGCTTGCTATCCAGGGATTGCTTAATTTTCTTGTTCGACATATAATCACTTGCCCAGATGTGGGCTGGGTTTTCCCAGATCAAGCGTTAATCAGCGTTAATTAATCAAGAAGATGCCCTTCAGTCATGCCCACAAGCAATCTGATGAAGATAGTTCTCCAGTTGAGGTTCTTTCTTTTTTGGTTACTCGGTTTACGTCAAGTTAACAAAACAACCGCATGCTAACTAAAGTCATAATATGTGACTAGTTGCCACGTGCCACTGCCACCATGCCTTCCTTGTGATGTTGGATTGTGACCTCAAACTGTGAGCTAAAATAAACCATTCCCTCTCTTGGGTTACTTTTATCAGGGTTTTTCAAAGTAACAAGAAAACTAATATGCATAAAAAGAAATATTGCTCGACCTCAAAAAGAAGGAAATATTGGCAAATTCTTAGGTGAATATGAACCAGTAGGACATTTTGTTGAAATAAGATTGTTACAGAAGTCTAACTACTGCATTATTATACTCATACGAGCTGCCTAATGATCAAATTTATAGCAACCAAAAGCAGGATGGCAGATGTCGTGCTCAGAGATTCAGGGCACCAAGGGAGCGTCTCTTTAACTAGTACTCCATATAACAGGTAAGATGCACACATGTGCAGAGCTGCCGAACAATACTGTCTGTAGCTAATATGCCTACACCATGAGCTTAAAGCTCTATTAAGAGGGTGAATCTCATGTCAATGTCCTGCTAGGTAGCAGGGTGGGGCATAGCTTGCCCACACAGCAGAGGGCAGTACAGCACATACAGCAGCTGCTGCTGGATCATGTCTACAGGAGACCTGTAGTGAGGCAGAGGCAACCAGATTTATTCAGATCTACTTTGTCTTCTTTTCACAACCCTGGCTTTGTTGAAGTCCATTTTTTTTTTCTTAAAAAATCTTGACTAGCAAGAGAAGTAATGTGTTCTTCTTTCAGATCTTGGAAAGAATAGAGGAAGACTTAAACACATTAGACACAGTACGGATGCTCTGAGTATATACCCGCATGCCAAGCTGTTCTGTTAAAAGACTTTCAGTCTATACTCTTTTAGGAGTAAAATAGACAACATTCAAGTTTATCTGCTTCATGTCCTATGAGAAGATAGTCTGCAGGTACCATAACACAGGGTAAGACATAAACTATTCCCCAACAAATAAAGAAAAAATAATTTGCACCTCTAAGGTGTCCAAGGAATGACAACATTCCACAGGAATTGGTGTGTCTAATCTTCCCTATATGTGCTACTAAGGGAACTTGATTAAACACTCTCAAAAAGCTTCAGAGATACTAAATATAAATATAAATATAAATATAATTTCTTTATAAGGATCCACTTGAAATAAATCAAAAGCTTCCAGAAAAGAAAGAACATTTCCTTACCATTTTCTTTTTAAGTGAAAAACACACTTCTCAAGCATGTGTGAGGGCTACTGTACTGATATCCAGAGAAATTATCTAAGCAGGACAACAGACATGCAGTGTCTTAAATAGCAGCTGTGGCTATTTGCTTACTCCAATGCAATAGTTCCCAATGGATCTGACTTTCTAGTGCTGATCTGTGGTGCAGAGAGCTCTCTAGAGACTAGTTGTGGTCAGTTGGAGGACAGATTGGGGTACAAATTCCTTGGGTGAGAAGGAACTAAGACTGAAGGGGAAGAGAACAGCATCTGGCATTCCCCACCCCTCCAATGATTTTGATCCCTAGAAGACATGCACATGGTAACAAGAGTAAGCATTGGATAGGACCTGTTTACAGCTTTGGTGATGTGGCTGCCTCTCAAAGAGAAGACTGTCCTTGATTTCAATGCCTTTAATACTCTTTCAGGTTTATCAATATTGTGCATGTAACCCTGATGAAAACAAATAATTAAGACATTTAGATTAGCATTCTTCGCTGGCCATAGAGTGACAAATTAATGTGTTCAGTTGGAACTCTTATCTCAGAAAGTTACTGAGCTTGGGGTACCTAAAACAATGATGAATTTACTTTTTTTTTTTTTCCGTTTTATTCTCTTTTTAAAAAGAAGCATAACTTGTCATAATCTACATAAAATGCCATTCAAGGGTGACACATTCAAAACTTAGTAGAGTTGGAGATTCTGAAAACTGTTTTCTGTATCAATATAATAAGAAGACTGAACCTAAAGTCTTGAATCAATTCAGGGAGGTTTATTTTGTTCTTCTCATGGATTTTGCTTTATTTCTAGAAACAGGGCTGAATATCAACGACATAATCTGAATGCTGTGATTTTTCCAACTTGCCTTACCCCTATATGCTTCTAGGCAGCTCTCTGCTAACTTTGGAGATCAGTAACCCATGATCTCGGTGAAAATGAACAGCTTTGCAGTTTTCACAAAAGGGGCAGAGTGTCTTCAGAGTTTCTTCCTCTGGGTGATACTGGTAAAAATGGTTGAGTACAGACCTCCAACAATTCTCTCTTTTATAAAAATATTACAAAAGAAACATAGCTAAAATAATAATAGATTTTCAGAACTCTGAAAATTAGCTAAAATTTTGCAGCTAATTCAATCATTCTATTTTGAATTAGCATACCAATTCAAAGAGACCAGCTGGACTTCAGTAAAAACAGCATATTAGTGACTATTCTCATTGCTGTGGTAGAAGACTGACAGGGTCATCTAAAGCAGAGAATGGTTTATTTTGGCTTCTATCATGAAGCGGTGACTTCAGAAGCTCACCCTATGTCAGTAGAAGCCTGTGGTATCTAGTCATCACTATGACTGAGAAGAAGAGAACAAAGGATCAGAAGCAAAACTGGGCTATAATCCACAAGGTCTACCCCTATGACCCACCTTCTCCATCTTCTCTCAAAACAGCTTTATCTAGGGACTAAGAGTTCAAACACCTTGGTCCATGCAGGACACTTCACAATTAACTTATAACACATAGCAAGACATTCAGGACATTTTATCTCATCCTTGTCCCACTCCTCTCTGCTCTACGGTAGTTTACAAAATAACATATAATCAATACAAAAATTGGCACTGGCTAATCGTGGTGAAGACTGGCGATTTTTCAAAGCATGATTTGCAAAGAATGGTTATAAATAGACCTGTCTGGCAGATCAAACTATCAGATGAAAGAGTCAGAACATTTGGAGATAAAGCCAGTTGAAATTATCTAATTTGAAGAACAGAAAAAAATATTAAAGAAAAATACACAGAGCTTAAGAAACGTAATCAAGTAAGCCAATATATACCCCGGGGAAAAGAAAGAAAAGGGTGGTAAATAATATTTAGACAAATAATGGCTAAATTCTTCCTAAAATTGATAAAACATTAATTAACACATGCAGGAATCTCAGTGAACACCAGATAGGGTAAACACCAAGGTCCATATCTGGAAAATTACAGTCACTACTAACAGACAAAGAAAATCTTGAAAGAAACAAGGACTCATCACATACAAGGGACCCTTGACGAAGATAAGTGTTGATATTTCTTCAGAAGCCATGGAATCCAAAAGTCAGTGGGACAGTTAATTCTTACCTTTTAAAGAGTAAGACTGCCAAACAAGGACTCAATCTTTGGAAATCACCTTCTCAAAAGTAAAGAAGAAACTGAAAGACTTCCAGGTGAATAAAAACTAAGAGACTTGGCTATAAGAAAAACAGCCTTAGAGAGGGTATCATTCAAACTGTAATGAAAAGGACAGAAGAGAGTAACTCTAACCTACATTAAAAAAATAGAAAAGAATTCTAGCTAAGTTTGGTGGTAGACCTGCAGTTGAAGGACTGTAGAGCTAGAAGCAAGAGAATCAGGGACAGTTCAAGGACATTCTGATGCTACACAGCAAGTTCAAAGTCAGCCTAACACACCTGAGCTCTTTTCTCAAAAGCAAAATAAAATATATAATACGAATGAAGACAACCACATGGTGATCCAACAGGACTCATTTGGGAAGCAGAATGTCTGTGAGTAATATAGGGTAAGAAATGACCTAACGGAGTCATGTCAGACTATTACATGGAGACTAGTAAGCAGCCAAATGTCATAAAAACAGTCTTCATCCCACAACAACACTAGAATCATGTGCACAGTTTGACTGGTAGAACTGAGACATTAAACTCTTCAGCTTAGCTCTCAATACACACATCTCACACCGCTAGAGATTCAACCAGCTGCAGATTGAAAATATATTCTTTTTTTGTTATTTTTGCATAATACTGAAATTATTGAAAATAAATTCTTAAAACTTTGTATACACTGAACATGTGTAGATTTTTTTCTTGTCATCATTCCCCAAACCAAAACACTATAACAACCACTTCCATACTATTTGTCTAGAGGTTAAAGAATCTGGAAGACAATTCTCGGATTATAAGCAAATATTACATTGTTTTATTTAAGGAACACAAGCATCCATCAATGTTAGTGGCTGGGCCTGGCAGCATCCCCACACACTATGGGACAACTATATTTAATTTTAATTGATTAATTTAATTTAAATTTGTTTTAATTTCAGCATCAATGCATGGTGTCCATCTGCTATATCAGATAATACGGCATTAGATTTTTTCTTTATGGTGAGGGCTGGTGAAGAAGTCTGCATGTGGCTCAGAAAAGGGTGCCTACACAGTGGGAAAGGTGAAGGATAACTTAAAACCTATGAGGAGAAATGAGGACCTGTGTCGGCACCTCCAACCTTGATGACATAGAGGAACTGTGGAAGACAGAGTTCTTTGTGTCAGCAACGCACATGTCCTGGGCCAAGACCCAGAGAAGCTGAAGATGGATCAGAAGCTGGAGGCTTTGCCATACTGAGTGTTGCCCTGATCCAACAAGGAGAGACAACCCATCACCAGAAAAGTAATGCCTTTAAGGCAACAAAGCGCTGTGTCTTCTTGGTCCACCTGAACTCAGATGCACACTGGGAAGAGAATCTGTATCCAGGCTTTAGCTACTTTGTCAGTTCTTTTTTCTTCCACCATTCCCCACCCGTTTAACACCCTTATGTCCCCTGAACACTAGATAGGAGAGGAAAAAAAAAGATGGAAAGGAAAAGGGAAGATGGCATTGTTAGACTACTTCCTGCTGATTAAGAACATCAAGTTCCTTGGGACAAGTTTGATCTTTGCCCTCAGGATATCTAGTTTCTGTTTGTTGTTTCTTCTTTGTGCACTACTACTACTACTCAACAAACAGCAATCAACAGCAGCAAACAGCAGCCAACCAACAACTAACAACCCACCTTGCCTCTCCAGGCCCTAGCATTTATATACCTTCTGAAAAGTCCCCAGAATTTCCAACATTACACAATCACAGAAACTGTCTGCCACTGGCAAAATCATGCCCCTTATAGAGCACAGGGCAAATCATAGTCATCTGCTGTGGATAATCTGAATCAGCCCTATATACCACACATGGGATTAAAACAAAAATATATTCTTTTACTATTTCTGTGTTTTTAAAGAAGCCAAAATTCTAAAATTGTCACTACAGGTAATTTTGTATGGAATCTACTGGTCTACTTGACTCCCAAAAGAAACATACCAACTTTTATTCCTGCCTTCCCAAGGTTTCCCTCAACCCTAACAGAGACAGCCTGGTTTCACAAGTTTGTACTTCAGTTAGGAATGCAAAGCTAAAACTAAATGTTAAGCAGAGAACCTGTAACCTTTTGTTCATCAAAAGAAGAACTGTAGATCTTAACTTATTGACAATAAGTAAAATCCCAATGAGTGAATCAAACATGTCTAGATGGCCTGACTTCTGTCCCTCCTGTCTCTGCACCTGTCATTGATATTTGGAAGAAGACTGTGGCAAAGTTCAAGTGACAGATTGTCCTTTGAGAAGAGTCACAATACACCCAGAATTTATCCCCCAGAAGCTGTCAGAATTGTTCAGCATTAGAAACAACTTAATACTCACAGTAAATAAATAAATAAATAAATAAATAAATAAATAAATAAAAAATCTATAAATCCCATTTCTACATCTTATCAGAAAGCCTGTGCATGGGTGTGAGCCGAGACAAACTGCTTTTATTAATGCCACAACTGGACGCATGAGATGATAATATGTCTTTACTTTGCAAGAGAGCATGAACTTCACACTTTCACTTTGTTGTGAGAGTCTGGGTTTATCCATTTCCAACAAGAGTTGGATAAACTCAGGGTCTTCCTAAAATAACAATGATTATTCTTCACAGAGTAACCACAAACACAGCCTACACTTCAGAATGGGCAAATGGATTATTTCCCATCCTGTGGGCCTATGCAGTGTGTCCATTTTTAGGCCTGGTAGATTAACATCATCAAACAGGTTGATTCGTTAGAACAAGCTTATCAATCTTTTGAAAGTCTTGGAAGAAAAGATGAAGGAATCAAAGATTCAGCCCAGTCTAGTGTGGCCTGGTGGATCACAACACTGTGAGAAATTAAGTTGCAGAAAAGTGAAAATGTGAATTTAAAAAATGTGATTCCAATCTCTGCTTGGCGACTGTTTTCCCTAAGGCCACTAAGGCTTGGTGCCATCAGATGCATTAATGCTGAGACACTGGTCACCAGTGTGGGAGGAGTGGATCAGTAGATGAGGAGGGGGACCAGCTATGAGCCTGAGATGCATTCAAAGGTTGCTTCAGGCACCAGTTGCTGAAAATGCAGAGCAGTAAACTTCCTTTAGCATTGGCCTGACTGGAGGGGATAAACATGGCAACACACTGAGTTACTTTAACAATGCAGAAAAGCATGATGTCAGAATTCCACAAGGCTGCACTGTAATCCTGGGTTGGGGCTGAGTTTCCATGAGACTGTCTTCAGGCAGTGGAGTTTCTGATTGAATGGTCCAAGAGAAGCAGACCTCTTTGGCCCTCCTGAGGCTGTTCATTGTAAGAAGACCAGAAGTTCTATGGGATGATGATGGATGACCCTCAAGGATCACTAGAGCTGGTGTCACAGGCAGTCAGAAGGCAGAGAGAGTGTGGACAGGAACGGAGAGGGCATCCCTACCAGGAAATGACTCCTGAAAACACATTTCTCTGTTCCTGAACTTTCTCCTATAATCTCCTAGGTGTCGTTGTTTGTGTGTGCTTCAAGCTGCTGTGACAAATATCCTTGTAGAGAAGTTGTCCTGTTATCTGCTGTTTCCTTGGCACAGGTTAGCATAAGAGAATCACTAGGCGATGACTCCCTCCCTGAGGCAGGCTGTAAACAGTCTTCTGGAAAGTTCCAATTAAACTCCTTTCAGAAACAGACAAATGCCTTCCCTTTCTCTTGAAAACAATGAGCATAATCAAGTTTTTAAAAAACTGACTTAAATAATGAACATTATTTTCACCCATATTTGATTATAATGAAGATCAGTATTTGTCTTTGTTCCTTTTCCAGTTGTTGAGATAAAATATCCCACATAGCAATTGAAGGGAGAAAGGGAAGGTGCTTTTATTTATTTATTTTTGGTTTTTCAAGACAGGGTTTTTCTCTGTATAGCCCTGGCTGTCCTGGAACTCACTCTGTAGACCAGGCTGGCCTTGAACTCAGAAATCCATCTGCCTCTGCCTCTGCCTCTGCCTCTGCCTCTGCCTCTGCCTCTGC
>JADRCH010000163.1:4402394-4455468 GCA_019843965.1 Rhynchomys soricoides
TGCAGGCTGGCCACTGCAAGTGGGGACTACTGGGATATGTGTGGAGAGTGTTTTATTAGGGTATTTTTAAAAATGTTCTTAAATTAATTTTAATTATATGTGTATGTGTGTAAGTATCTGTGTGTGGATTAGTATGTGAACATTAGTGCAGCTACCCCCAGAGTCCAGAAGAGGCTCCGAGATAGCCTGAATCTGGACTTACAGGTGGCTATGACCCACCCAGTGTGGATGCTGTGAACCTAGCTCCAGTCCTTAAGAGCAGGGGTCTTAACCACTCAGCCATCTCTCCAGACCCCATTACAAACTCATAACCTGTAATCAGTTTTAAATTAAGGTCATCATGTCAAGCAATCAGCATCAAAACAGATTCAAGAGCCAGTACCACTAAATGAGGAAAAGCACTAGCTATCAGGAATAGAAGGAAAGCCCAGAGGGCAGAAAACATTAGTAACTGATATTTAGCGTCAACAGGAGGAATTAGGTGGGTTTTTGCATGAACTGTCTCACACAGTTTTGCTATTCCCAGTTAATCAGGTTGTGTACAGAAGAGGGAAGCCCCAAGACTCAAAATGGTCAAGCTGCTTGGCAGAGCTCGAGGTTAATCTAGATGAGGCTTGGGTCTTAATCACTGCAGTGTGTTGGATGTGGTCCCAGCCTGGATCATCTTAATGGATGGAACCATGGCCTGTACCCTCAAGAGCCAACACGGGGTCTGACAGAGGGATAGTTAATGACAGTGTGACAAGCAGACATGGCAGGAACCAAAGTCGTAACAATACAGAATGGAGGCCTATCTGCATAAAGAACAATGAGGATACAAACACACCATGGCCAAGCAAGAAACCGTGTGGGAGAGTAGCTGGCTAGGAAAAAGAAAGAGTTGTGAAGTTTCAAAGTCAGGTCCAAACTTTTCTTTGTGGAGTAAAAACTTCAGCTCACATCTCCTTATGTTACGATTTGGTCGGGTCCTTGGCACTGATGCATGGCCCAGTGCCCAGCAAACAGGCATCACACATGTGACTACAACACTTAGAGCAAGCAGAGGCTGCACCTTCAAGCCTTCAGGTTGGGGTTGAGCTCCCCGGCTTTAGTGATATCCTTTATAATATATAAATGTTAATTGTTTTTATTTCAGAAGTCCAAATAAGGCAATAGTGAAACTTTAATAAAATACTGTTAAAACTCACAATCCCAGGGACTGGCACTTAGATGTTGAAAATATGGTAACACAGTGATTTGACTGGCTTGGCTGCTCGCTCTGATGCCCACAACGAGTAGAAATGTCTCATTCCAAAGGTATCACAACACGCCAGCATGTTATATTGTCATGCTGATATTGCAGCTTGGCTGAATCACTCCCTTCTTATCCTGGCTTAACTCTTTGAAGATAAGACACTTTACTTTTCTTCCTTCCTCAACCATCTCTACCCTTTTCCCACAGCTTTCTTCAGCTAGTAGACGAGAGAGAGAGAGAGAGAGAGAGAGAGAGAGAGAGAGAGAGAGAGAGAGAGAAGTTCTGGCACCTCACCAAACTTAGCAGGAAGTTATAAATGAGGATTTCACAGGACACTTGGCTTTCAAGTGAGACAGAATCTGAATTAATCCTGAAGGATAGACAATGACTCCAGGGAACATAGATTCATGAGACTACCAATCGTTGTCTGTCTTGGACTGATAGGCAAACAATAGCCTGTTCCATTGAAGGCCTGAGTGGTACTATTAGTCATGCAATGACTGAGATCAACCTTTGGGAACATCCATGGTGCTCAGAAGCTGGCATCTGGTGCCTCACATGAGACTGAGATCCCTACATGAGTCTGAGGAACATTGCAGCAACTGTTGAGTTGGTTGATGCCCACCAGTACTTTGCAAATCAGAGCTGTGTTGAAGTGTCAGTGTCTAAGGGACTGAGTTATTTAACTGTTCTTGTTAGGATCCTATAAAACATCAAAGGGGCATTAAAGAAAAGAGGTACTGGCTTCGGGTACTATAGAATATACAAAGGCACACAATGTCCCTTTGTCAAGTTCAATTGACATTCTGGCATTACCATAGCTTCCACAGTAGTTTTGTTTTATCTGTGTGTCTGCATACTTTCTGGACCATGAATGGGGTTTATTGTGGCCACTTTCTAAGATTGATAATAAAAATCTGAAAGAGTAATATCAATTAGGGCACAATACAGCCTCATGACGGCACATGTGCTATGACAGCACTTGACCACGTATGCAGAGCTCTTGGCATTTAGTATCAGGTAGAAGGTCTAAGGTTGGACCCTTTTGGCCAGCCAAGACACTGATGCCTCTAGGAAGCCCTAACAAATTTAAAATTAAGTTAAATAATAGCTTAAGCCTGTTATATCCACCAGGCCTTGTATAGGAAACATGGATTAGTGGGTTGCCATTGTCTCTGCAGTGATTATTTAAAACTCGAGGAGTCCATCTGTTAATTCTGTGAGAACCAATGATCCTCACTTCATAATAAGAGCATTGGAGACTCAAGGTACCAAAAGTGGAGCAGTTTATTTCCCAAACTTGCAAAGTTGAGCATTAATTAAAAGGAAGGCTGGTGTGCTGACTGTCAGGAAACAGTGGGTTTAATACCCCAAACCTTATCTCCTGGCTTCCTGGGTTGGCTGGATCTTCAGGGAGGTGGAAACTTCCTGACATCCAGTGTTCTCGTTTCCCAGGATTCTCCATTCTGCTGGTTCAAGATGTAGAAACAATTACCTAATGTGCACTCTAGGGCTCAGGATTCACTTCTTTTCTGATAGTGAGCTCAGGCATGTAGGAGTCTAACTAACTTCAACCTAGGCTGAACTGACAATACCTAGACAAGCAGCTGCCAGCTAAGGAAGACAGAGACCTAGTGCCCCCTGCTTATCTGTGATTCTCTGAAGTCTAAATGCACTTCATACTAAAAATAGATCATGATTTATTTCTTACAACACTGATCTAGCAGAGAAACATTTCCTGAATCTTTCCCATATATCAGGGACCAACATTGTTTGATCTCATTTAACAAACAGGGAAACCAGGTAAGGCACCGTTTAGTACTTTCTGTCCTTTGGTGACAAAATAAAAGTTCAGAGAGCTGACATGGTCTAAGCAAGACCACAGGGTGAGTAAGTGGCTGAGCCAGGATTTGAACCTGGGTCATGCAAGTACAGAACATAGACATTTAATCTCTACTTTCTATCAGTCTGGAGTTGCTTCGGTCTGTATACAGGTTGAATGCCACGCCCAAGTTTTCACGTGCTGAAATTGGACGGCAATCGTGAGCTATTAAGATGGAAAGTGAGCCTGTCTTGAAAAAACAAACAAACAAACAAACAAAGACAGAAAGTGGGACCTGGAAAGATGTCCCAGTGGATAAAAGCACTTACTGCTCTTGCAAAGGACCCAGGTCCAGTTCCCAGCCCGTGCATGGAGCCTCACAACCATCTGTATCTCCAGTTCCAGGGAGTCAGATACCCACCTCTGATAGACATGGGCACTGCATGAGTGTGGTACACACACATACACTCAGGCATACACATATACAAAAATTTTTTTAAATTTTTTTAAAAGTCAGAAAGTGATTTCTACTATGATATTTAAAAGTGAGAGTCTTTGAGAGGTGATCAGGATGTGACAACGTAATGAGGATGGAGCCCCATGACTGAATCCTGCTGTCTTTAGAAAATGAGGGAGACCGATCGCAGACATACACGTGTGTCCCCCCTGTCTCTGCTGCGCAGTGCCCTTCTTAAGGCTCTATAGTAGGGAAGTCATGACCGGATTCATCTTCTACATCTTTCCCTTCCAGAATCAGGAACCAAAACATATATATTTTTTCTTTATAAAGTGTCTTGTCTCAATTATTTCGTTATGGAAACAAAAATGAAACTGTATAGGAGTTAACACAGAGTATTTGTAATCACTTAAGAATTTGATAAAACTCATGGCACCCAAAGGTGATATTGGTTGCCTGTGTCCCAGTCATTGGTAATGCAGGGAAAAGATACTGAAAGATATGTTTCCCAAGTTTGAGGGCATCTGTCCTGACCCCTCCAAAGCCTGGAGCTTTTCTACACTCATGATTTTCTCTGCTAACCTTATAGCAATGTAGTGTTTTCTGGAAGCTACAGAAATCAATGACAGGCAGGCAATATCATTGTGAACAGGATTGCCAGTGATCTCTGCCAGGTGCCCTCAAACATCCCCAGGTTTCATGAAGAGGGTGGAACAGGGCACTTGCAAGGTGTCTGCGGACAGCAGAGGGCCACGGAGTGGACAGCAGGACCACCACATGACCTGAAACTGGAGACATTGCTCCCTTAGGGCATCAGGAAATGGTTGTTTACTCTGCTTAGTAATGACCTCAGGCCTGGGAGATTCCAGCATACAATCTGAACACCATCACCTCAGAGGCTTATGGCTTGTCCCTGTGCCTGGGATGACCATAATAACAAGAGTTTTTCTACTTAATTTGTTGCTAACTTTTTTGCTACCTCCTCAACAGCTGTGCAATAAACCCTACAGACTACAAAAAAAAAAAAAAAAAAAAAAAACCAGAATATGATCAACCTTACTGCTTTAGGTGTCAAATACAATACCCCCCTCTTTCAACTTGCAATAAAGTCAGGGTTTCTGAGTTTCTAAGTGGATTGCTAGGGATTTGCGTGGATGGCATGTACGGGATGGACTGACCTGGCAAGCACATAGAAAAACATATCTGAAACTGAGACTCCGCGACCACAGTCAAGTGGAAATTACACAGCTGGCATCCAATTCTGAAAGTCTACGAAAGAGCAGGAATGGCGCCACCAGATGGAACCAGAGCTACAGGCAGGAGATATGCCGGGCAAACGCGTGAGACATCTGAGCGTTGGATAGCATCGTGGGATGCTCCAGGATTCTTGGCTGAAAGCTGGCAGCCCTTGATAGTCTCACCCTCCACTTTTATTCAGCACCAGTTGTGCCACAACCCCCTGAGTGGCAGGCCTCCACACAGGTAATTTGGGTTTTAGTCCATGGAACTTGATGCATGTTCATGATGATGCCTCAGACACTCTCTAGGCCAGGGATTTTCAAACAGTACTCCAAAAGTGCCTGGCAACCATGCTCAAATCATCCTAGGATACTTCTGTCTCCTAAACAGGCAGTCAATATGGAATTTGAATGTAAGGTATCATTAAAATAGTGCTTCATGTGTCTGCTCCAAAAATTTCTGAAGTAATTTATAAACATTGTCAAAAACAATGCTGTTCATGATTACATATTGAACAAGTTATTCCCACTTAGTATAAACTTGATATTTTCATTATAAGAGGCAAATTTGAGTGTAACATCAAATTCCAATTTTGCTGCATAGTATGTTTTGCTTATAACTTACTCTGAGGTTTTCTATTTCATATATTACATGGCTTGAGAAGAATCTCCCAGGTTGCATTGCTTGCCCAGGACAAAAATAGCACATGGGCTAAGGACATGGACATGCTAAGTGTCTTCCTGGTCATGATTAGGTTCAGTTTGAGATACTGGCTGACTGGCCTGGGACTCACTATGTAGCACAGGCTAGCCTGTTGGGGACCAACCTAAGCTAGCCACTAAGAGGAAAGTGGTCTTCTATCGTCTAGATCTGCAGTGCCTCCTAAAGGCTAGTGGGGTAAAGATTTGGCTGTAGTCTTGTAGAGTCTTTAAGCAATGAAGCCCAATAGGAATCCCCTTAGATCACTGGGGGTCACCCTCATAGGGTACTGTGGTGCTCTGCTCTCTTCTCTTCCTATCTTTTACTTCTAAAACATGATGTACTGCCTCACTAAGAATAAAAACAATGGAGCCAATAAGCACTGCAGGTGCAACTGTAACTTAGGGTGAGTCATTCTACATACTTGTTACATATTTGTTTACATATTTGGTCAATACTGTAGTAATGGCCAGCTGACCAGCACATTTCTTCTCTAGAAACTAGACTGTATGATCACCAGTGGCAAGGACCCACAGGTAAGAGAAAGGGGCCCAAGCCAGGTCAAGAGGCTGAACACTAAATCCTGTTACGTCTTCATTGGACTCAAGTTCAGTTTTGGGTGTTTGTGTGTGCATGTGTGTGTGTGTGTGTGTGTGTGTGTGTGTGTGTGTGTGTGTGTTTAAGGTTTATCCTTCTGTGTAAATTACAGATTATATGAATGACTGGTTTGGTAAGATATGCCCATGGGTGTAACAGTGGTAGAAATGTTAAGGCATTAGCCAACTGTTTTCTGATCAGATTTAAGGCTTCTCTACAGGAATAAACACATGCTTGATACTATAAATATGGCCAAGAGCCCAAAGCTGAAGAGATCACAGGCCCCAGTTTGAACCCACTACCAAGATTCTGCTAAACAGACATAGAATCAACCTGCCCTCAAAATTTGTATCTTTACAGTATATTAATTAATGTAACTCTCAGACTTCATTAGAGAAACTTCTTTGTGGTGGACAACAGTTAATGCAGAACTCACTCTGGTCAAAATGCAGAGAATAAGCATGAATGGAGTGTTCAGCCACAGATGGAACTGTCACAGATGGGTGGGTAGGGTGTGCAAAGATTGTAGAAGCCAGAGGTGGGGGGAGGAACAAAGCAAAACCATGTTTTCTGAATATGAGGCGACTGTACATGCATGAGCTCATGGCAGCTAAAGCTATCAGCACAAGATGAGCACAAATCAAGCCAGTCAACATCGGAGCAGAGCTAAGGATCACAAGCCATCACTCCTAATAAGCAGACACTGACAGTTGATGGCTCCTAGGAGAAGGATAGTTAGTTTTCTTTAAGAGTGTAGCCACAGCCTGTAGACCAGGTTCTAGTGGATGCCTCCTCATCCATGAGTGTATGGGTATCACAACTTGGAGTATGTGGGTTATTTAAATAATATTAGTAATTGTAACTATATTATTGTTGTTATTATTATTATTATTATTATTATTATTATTATTAAGAGGTTAGGAAATTGGGAGCAGGTAAGAGATGGGAAGGTAGCTCTGAGAGGATCTGGAGGAAGGAGAGGTAAGGTGTAAATATATTCAGAATGTTATATGGACTTCTCAAAGAATTAATAAAAATATTGAATTATTTTAAAGCAAAGTACCTCACACATTTGCAAGAAACTGATGCTCAGGGGTAAGAGGGAATTCATACATAGTCGCAGAGTCAGGAGGTATAGGGTCAAAGTCATAAACCAACTTGGAAGTCAGAACCCAAGTTCTTAACAAGTAAGACTGAGAAATTGCAAAAAATCAACCTGCGGAAGCCTTAGCCAAGTAGACATAGAGATCAATTCCTTAGTATTGGCTAAAGATTTCCCCATCATCACTGGGCACAGCCCAGTCAGTAAGCCCTTCTTCAGACAGGAGCCTCTTTGTGGAAGAAAGAGAGTTCTTTCTTCATGTCTGGGCCCTCAGTACATATTCAGGGATTGGACCAGAGCAGCAACAAAACCAAGACTGATTTTAGACATGCACTGACATGCTGTCTCAGAGTTTCAGGGATATTATTGCCATGGACATGGAGCAGACAAAGCATGTGCTAACATTTGATGTCTGTGTACTTTGCATGAGAATGAACCCTGTACAGTCATAAATTTAAAGGTTTGGTTCCCAGTTAATGCACTTGCTTAGGAAGCATTAGAGGCATGGCCTTGTTGGAAGAGGCCTGTCACTGGGGGTGAACTTTGAGATTTCAAAAACCTATGTCAGGCCCCCCTCTCCCTTTATTTCTGTCTTGCTCCGTCTGTCTTTCTGTCGCTATCTCTTTCCTGTTTTCCTCTGCCTGCTGCTTACAGATAAATGTAAGCTCTCAGAAACTGCTCCAGCACCATGCTGACCTACCTGCACCATGCTCTCTACCATGATGATTATGGACTGACTCTCTGAAACTGTAAGCAGGCCCCCAATTAAAGGCCTTTTCCTATAAGTTGCCTTCATCCTGGTGTCTCTTCACAGAAATTGAGTTGTACCTAAGACATGGCCCTAGACTTACATTTCAAGGACTTCCTGCCAGCGTCCAACCCCATAACCTTCTCCTTCACCTCTGAGGCTAGGGCTGGGTTCTAGCTACATGCTACAGAAACACAAAGAATGTGTCTGCGACTATACTGTGAGCTTTTCTCATTAGTTTAAAAAATCCCAATAAAAGCAGTGTAACAGAAAGAAGAATTTGTTTGCTCTCAGTCTGAAGTATGGTCTATCATGGAGGGAATGCATGGAATCAGGAGTGTTCAGCAGCCGCTCACACCACAGCCATGCACAGGAAACAGAGGGAAATAAAATCGGGTGATCAACGGGCTTTATCTTTCCTACTTAGTCAGAGATCTCATCATTGGGTGGTGCCACCCACACTCAGAGTGAGGCTTCCCTCTTCACTTCAACATTTCTATAAATACTCTTACAGACACAGCCAGAGGTGTGCTTCCAAGATGACCCAAACTCTGATTAAGTTGCGGTGATCATCTCAACCAGAACTTCCATCAACTAGAACACAAATCCACTTTACTCCTCACAATAGTCCTCAGGGATCAAGCAGAACGATCTCTTCCCATTTTACAGACAGGAAAGTTGAGGCATTGTGAAGCTGTATTATTTATCCAAGGTCTTAAAGCCAATGAGTAATAAAGCCTAGAGCATCTCCTCCCACTTCTGACACCCACACCTTCGATCTTTCACAACAAAGACGGGATTTAGCTGGTTTGGATTTGTGTGTGTGTGTGTGTGTGTGTGTGTGTGTGTGTGTGTGTGACAGGTCTCACTTAGCTTAGGCTGGACAGGAACTCACTATGTAGTCCAGGCCAGATTGGAGGAACTTTTCAAGGGAACCCCATTAAACATTGGGGTCACTATCCCATTATAACCCCATCTTCTAGTAATCTCCCCTTGTTCCTCCCCAACCTCCTCCCTTTCCTGGCTCCTGCCCTTGCCTGGTTCCCATTGGTCTCCATAAGCTGCCTTAGCTACCATTCCCTAGGACACGTCTGAATGCCCACCCTTCTTGGGTTCCCAGAAGGGACACACCTTGGAGATTTCCACCTCAGACAAGTCTGAAATAATGAGAAAGGGAACCTGTGGGGGCAGCAGCTGCTTTACGGTCCCACATCCCCGAGAGGATGACTCTGAGAGAGAGAGATACTTTCTGCTTCTGCAAACAACCCAGCCCTGAAGAGAGACTTCTTTTACATACACTTTGCAGGGACAACTTAAGTAAGTCTTGACGACTCTCTTTCCCTGGAGACTGGACTAAAAGTATTGTTTAGAAATCTAATATATGGTTTATTTACTCAATTTGTGCTGAGCTCCACAGTTCCTTCAGGCCAGCCTCACTTACCCATTACTCTATTAATGCTCCATTACTGAAATTAGTGCTGTAATTGAAGGGGGAAGGGCGGCGGAAGGGGGCACTCCTTAAAGGCACAGGTCTTGGCTAATCACATCAGGAAAAGGGGCATGGGGAACTGGTGTGGGGGACACATGAGCATTCCAAACGTTCTGTTCTGGCCCTTCGAAGCTAGGCAGTGAAACCGGGACTGATGGTTGTGCTGCCCAATCAGAGTGATTCAGGGACTTAACCAAGCCTTTCACAGTCCACCACACTAGTGCTACACCCTTTCCAGACCCAGACTGGGGACCAGGATAACCAATGCCAAGGCCCGCAGCTTCGTTTCTGACCCTGACGGTTTCAAACACACAGTACCAGCCTCCATTCTCGGCAAGTGAAGAGGTCGATGCCATTTGTCTTCCTTGGCTATGCTCCTTAGTGCAATGTGCCCCGTGCGGTCACTTCCCCTCTTTGGGTTAATGTAGTCCATCAGCTCTCCTGCACAGCCTCTGTACCTTCAGCCAGCACAGCTCTCCTCTTCTAAGGACCATTCCATGGACACTCTCCTGTATATTTAATATATAAAAGACAAATAATCCAAGCCTAGATTTTTGTCTTTTAAAGTCATAAGAACTTTGGAGAAGCCAATACAATACACGAACAGATATGTACCATCCATTCACAGATGCTGTGAAATCTATGTTCCTGGTAGCAGCCTCTGCTCATTTCCTCAATGATTTCATAGGTTCCTACTCTTAAACTCATGGGTATTGGAGCAACTTCCATATCCAGCCTCCAGCCTGGGCCCTTTTGGCAATTCTGTAGCTGGATTTTCAGCTGTCTAAGGTGCATGCCATAAGCACGTTAAAGATGGCTTCCTCTTTACCTGTCTACCTCTGTTTGTGAGGTGGCAACCTCAGACTTGGTGTTTCTTAATGTCTGTTTCACCTTGGAGCAAATTTTGTCTAGCATAGGATAATTAAACATTTTAAAGTATAAAAAAATGTAAAAGCCCACATCACCACTGCCTAATTTCCCAATATTTGGCACCCTGATTAGAGACGAGAATCAATGTGATGGCCTCTGTGCAAATTGGAGAAAGATGACATGATTCAACACCACTTCTTCCCCCTTCCCCCCAAGTGCAACTTAAATCAGACTCACACTGGCCTCCCCCAAGAAGCCTGGATTATTTTAAGGGTGTGCAGGTGAAATACTCTTAGCAGCTCAATTATCTTTACCCTTTGGTCCAGCTGAAGCCAGAGCAAGAGGTGCTAAAATCTAGCTGAAAAGGCTGGTCCCAGGACACTTCTAGACAAATCAAAGTAAGAAGGACAGTCCCTCCAACTTGCTCTCAGGAGGCTGAATGGCAGATTGAAGCTACTGGAGAAACAACTGACCTTCAAAAAACCTTCTGGGTCTGGGAACAACTGTAGTCACATCTCGTTGGGGCAAAGTGACACTTCTTATTGTCACAAAGAAGGTCCTGCTAATGATTTTCTAAACAGAGCCCCTCTAGGCGATCCCCACTGCTCTCCAGAGGGAGCACACTCGTGGGATGGTGCAGGTCCATGGTAAGCAAGAACTGAAGGAAATTGTACTGAAGTACTACACACAATGAGAGCTGTAAGATGAATTCTCTATCCAGTGTGGACTTTAATAACCATCTGACTAGCTGTGACATGATCAAATGGTTCTTCATCCTCTAACCCTAGAAATCAAGATAGCATAATCAGTCCAGTACAAATAGAGTCTAAATGCTTTATCTTAATTGATATATTTCACAGCATGTAAAATATAAGCTTTAGAGTTTCACAAATCCCTCTGGGATGGGTCAGACTATTCAACAGATATGACTGTGAGTTTGGAATGACCTTGAAGTTTCTCTGTAGTCACAGGGCTAATTAACTAACAAACCATTGGGAAACTTTCTATTCCTTATCTTGGCTAGTGCTCAGTTTAAATAACTGAGCAGACACAGCTGATTAAAGTAACATGAATTTCAGACCTAAAATGACATTTAATCCAGTGTTCCCCTAAAATACATAAAGATACCAGAGCTTCAGGCCTAGTTAAGAAATTACACAAAGATACAAGACTTTCAGAATCAAATCCTGGATTTCCTGACTCCCAAATCCATGGTTTTTCTTGTTCACTGTTCTCTCGGTAGAGGGTCTAAGAACCTCAGCTATGCACGCAAAATGCCACGGGCATTGTCTCTATACTAGATCAGGTGCCATGTCCTCCTAGCAGAAGCCAGTGGTGATCTGACATCATATGAAATGACCTTTTAAAGTTTATTTTACAGCAACATCTTCTTGTGTATTCTGGTGGCCAAAAACAAGCTGTGTAGAGTTTTAAAAGCATGCACTGGAGCCAAATCTGCAGATGTGACTGGGAGTCTTAGCGGACTTTCACAAGCTTGTGGTTTATGTTTCAGAGAGGTCAAACATGCCCATGCTTAAACAGTGGTCTATGCCCTGGAAAGATATTTGGGAATAAAGGATGTGAATTTAAATCTCCCTCCCTCTCCCTCTCTCTCTCCCTCTCCCTCTCTCTCTCTCTCTCTCCCTCTCCCTCTCCAAAAGACATTTGTGTTAGTAATTTTCTGGTGACCCAGTGCAAACATTGTAAGTGGTATAAATAGCAAGTGCAAAAACAAACAAACAAACAAACAAACAAAGCAAGCAAGCAGTATGTAAGAAAAAGCTGCTTGGGTTAGGCCAAGGAAGTTCCTCAGCTGTTCAACCTACATCATATAAATCTTGACATTCATTGGGAGATTCAAGAGCTGACATCAGCCTCCATGTGTGAGGTTCTGAGGTTCCATGTCTACATAGTCAAGAATAATCACTTTACTACATCACCCTCACTGCCCACCACAGCGTTGCCAGCCCATGATCATAGAAGATGGTGGTAGAACCAACCTTGGTCTAATCATGAAATGGATTGTGGATTGTGGCTCTATACAATGAAACCAAGCACCTGCTTCTACAAAGGTTTTTACCTACAAAGTAGCCATTGTGGCACTGCAGACCAGTGAATTCTGGAGACCAGTGTAGATGGAAGGTCAGGACTACAAAAGGACCAGAAAAAGCCTTCTAGGAAGCCATCAGAGCTTTGAACAAATCAAGAGGCTCTTTTTGTGGAAGTGAGGAGGGCTAAGGAATAGTTACATATTTATTGATTTTGTTGGCCTAAAATCACAGTACTACTTGAAAACCACAAGACAAATTAAAACAACCCTGACAGAAAACATATATATGTATGCCTGAAAAATCTGACTGGACATGAAACATAAGAGTGTCAGATTTAATCAAATATTTAGAAACATATATTGGTACTTTTTTTATTTTTAATCTGCTTATTTGGGTCACTGAATTACTCCCTTTGTTGGGAATTTTGTAGCAATACTAATGAACTCTACATACCTTAGCCCTGGTTTTCCTATTACGGATCACATTTACTCTTCTGTGAAAAGTAATTTGCTAGTGTTTCAGTGTTTAAGACTGCATCATGACAGAGAAGTTTCTGTGGTTTGCTACACACTCTCAAGGCTGGTGATCTGTCATCCATCATTATTTTGAGTATTCTCTTCATGTTTAGAAGGGATTTGCTTCAGTTTCCTCAAGTCATTACTGGGACAATTCCCTGTGGTGTCTACTATTTTCTTTCCCATCTTCAAATGAGAAGATTAAATTCTTCTTCTGTATCTAGAATCACTTTCTTTTCTTTTTTTTTTTTTTGCCAGATAGACACACTTTAACACAATGGCTGCATCACAGACTGTTCTGATTTTGTAGCTTCCTGTTTCAATTTCATAAAAGGCATACTGACCCCTTTATACTTCATACAATAAGAAGGTTCCTTCTTGGATTCTTTCTGATTAAGTAATGGCATAGAGGCCAGTAATTGACAGGTAAAGTCTTCTTTCCACAGAATTCACATTATCCCTTTTAAGGCCATTTTAATCTATTTTGTCACTCCTGAGAAAAAAGATCTCTATTCAACCCTGGACTTTCTAGAAGTCCTCATTGTGGCACTTCTGGAGCTAGTGCTACTATTCTAAGATTGGGAGCGAAAATTGCTCACTCATGTTCATCAATACCTGCCCTTTGTCTTGGCTTTGATGCTCTTAGGCTTGAGGCTTGGAGTCCCTTTCCCCACTCTCAGGCTCTCCTAACATGGGGCGGGGGGGCTCTTGTTTTCAGTTTAGAGCATGAAGGATTGCACCCTAAAGTGAAAATTTCTGGTTTCTTTGGAAACTCAATTGTGTCACGCTATGTATTTCTGGAAGCTGTTTGTGAGAAGATATTTTGCTGGAGCAGGAACACGAGAGGATGTTTTGCTGAAGCAGACACATGAGAGGGCATGTGATGTTTTACTGGAGCTGATGCTTGAGAGGCCACATGATGTTTAGAAAGAATATATATATATATACACACACACATATCCCCACAGACACTGAGAGGATGCTGTTCTATTGCAACACTTTCCTGGTCATCACTAGCTGTGCCAAGCTTTGCTAGTCTTCGCTGGTCTTCACTTTGTAGAGAGAAATGCACTAAAGAACTTCTTGTGGTGCTCCAGCTGATTCTTGCAGCTTCCACTGACTCATGCCAATCCATTGGCGCATTGAGGTTTCTGCCGGATCAAGTCACTGCTACTAATTCGTGTTTCGTGTTTGCTATTAGACTGGATTGTTGATATCCTGACAATGAAGATTGGAATCACCCCCAAAGAACTACTTCTAAACATGTCCACAACCCCATTGTCCATTAACCATCTTTCTCCATTACCTTTGGTTGGTGGACTAGATGTGAGGTTGAATCATTTAAGAACCCTAAATAAAATAAGGTTTGAAAAATCTTAGCCTACAATACCCTTTATCCATAAGTCCACCTGTATCTGATGCTAATCTTTATGCACAAAATAAGACCAGATAGGGCAGGCTGCCTCCATTCCCTCTGCATTGTTGGAAACATGACCTCTGAACAGAGCAGATGAAGATGGTCTGAAGGAAGGTTTGTGGCAAGCATTTGTCAGGGAGCAACCTGGGTACAGAGGATAAGCTCTAGGGATTCAGAGGATGGTGAGAACTGCTCCTATCTCTTATCCTTGCCCCTGTGACTTGGGGACGGGGTTGTCTGTAAAATGGTGCCGAGTTGATACCTATCTTCTCCCTTGGTGCTAAGCTATTGGTGGTGTGATTGGTAACAGATCTCCCAGAATTAAACACGTTCTTTTCTATTTTCATTACTAGCTAATTTCATTTGTAGTTTTCTAAGATTCATACTGTATTCTTTTTATTGGAGGCTACTGGGATGAGGGCGGAGGGCAAGCACCATTAGATCAAAGTCCTAATTTCTGTTCTGCCACTCTGGAACCAGTTTCTACATCTGTACATGAGCAGCCAAATGCATGAGAAGGCCTCTGAATTTAGGCAGATGCCTCTTTCCCACCCCTCCCTGGTTGCTGCACCCCACCTCCAGTCTTTGTAATGGCTGGGTGATTCAGGGAAGCTCTTAGTTCAGTTCAGGGAAAGTAAACACAGGTAAATCAGCAAGGAGAGGGAGCCCCCTAGCCAGTTCTGGATCAGTGATCATCCAAGCAAAGAAAGGGTTCCATGAACTGGGTAAACATGAACTTTTAGTGCCTACGAGAGTAACACCAGTCAAGAAGAGATGGTCACCAACGTTAATAACTATAGCAATGCTGAACCAAAAAGTGAATTCTAAAGGTGTAGGCAGGGAAATAGGAAACAATCAAGAAAGGTGTCATTCTGAGGGCTGGTACCAGTGGTACAAAGTCACCATCCCTTAAGTAAAGGAGCAAGGGGAAAGGTTGGTTTCAGAATTATCAGTTTGTTATTAGTCAAACGCCACCTTACCTTCATTAAAAATGTGGTTTATACTATGAGTCCTTGCTTTTAGTGGTTAAGTGGCATCTATTAATTTGATCAGAATTAATTAAGCATTGATTGAGGACTAAGCTAACTATTTGAGACTGCTGGAGAAGTCTCAGGGAAGTCCATTCTGGGACTTCTACCAGGGATGCCTGTGAACATGCCAAGTATGCAACCCTGCTCACAGAGGGGGCAATTATATGTCCTTGTTTGGCTCAGGTCTGAAGCCTAGCCTGGCTGGAAGGCAGTTGGCTTCAGCCCAACATTACTGCATGCCTGCCCTCTCGGGGGCCCCACTTCTAGCAGGTCACCGGATCTGTGTTGCCACCTAGGAACATTTGAAAGAGTTGTGAGCTTCAGAAGGTGAGGTGCTGGGGTGAGGGTTGGGGGCAGGGATGGCCAGCCAGGCAGGGTGGCTGGAGAGTTTTGACAGCCTAGAGAAGAGCCCCTGGGATCCCATTCTTGCAGACGTGAGCCCCCCAGGCAGGCGCCGGGTGGATAAGCGTGTAGACAGCCCGGCCAGGCCGGCCAGTGACGCTTGCCAGCACCTGCAGATAGCAGGGTAATAATTGGCACATGTTTAAAAAAAAATTAAAAACCTCTTGGATGTGAGTATTTTCTAACTGCATCTGGCGGGAGTGCCTGGAAGGAATTTAATCAGCGAGAGTTGTTTAAAGCGGTCTAACTCACTCAGCCCCAGCGAGGCTCCTAATGAACTCGGTATCATGTGCCACCCCTGCCTGCTGAGGACATTCAATTTGTTAATTCTGCAGCTGGTGAGAGAGGTCAGATAGGAAAGTGACGATTGTTTTCTGACGTCCCAAGCCCTGCTCACATCTTTCTAATTAATCCTTTTAGGAGACATGGGAAGATTAAGAAAGAGAAAAGGTGAGAGAAACAAGCAGGAGAGAATTTGATGGAAAGTCAGCGCTGCCTTCTCGGGTGCAGTTGGTGAGCTGGGGGCGGGGAGAGAACTGAGATCTGGGAAGGCTGCTAGCTGCTCTTCCCACACAAAGACAAAACAAATACTCTGAAGAGATAGCCCCCTGATACTCTCCCATCAAGACTGTTTTAAACAGAAAGGGAGGGGACGTGGTCTCCATCATGGTCTTGGGTAGAACTTCGGGGCATCATTGAGGTATGAGGGCCCCGCAGAGACCTGTGTAGCCGGCACTGAAGGGCCTCAGTCATCCCAGTTTTATGAGAATAGCAATTTGGAAGGGAGTGACCCTAGAGTTTCTCCAGCCTTGCAGTCCTGTGTCTTTTGCCTTCTGCTCTGCCTTTTGGATCTATTTTCCTTTCTGCCGGACCTGTTGTTTGTCAAGGTGTCAAGACCCTGTGGTCCTCAGCCATAAGTCCCTCTGTCCTCCAAGTCGGGGTTGTCCCAAGTAGGTGGGGGTGGGATGGAGTGGGGTGGGGCTAGCCTAGCTTAGGCTGCCCAGCACTGTCTCTCCTCTTAGATATCCTTGTCACTATTAATCACTTTCAAGCAAGTGCCCCTCGAATTGTCTTGATGGTTGTCACTTCTCTGTTCTGACAACGCTGCTCTGTTCTGTCCATCAGTGGCAGGCGCTGGGCATGGCGCATGTGTGCCAGTCTACAGCCCCAGGAAGCCGTACACTCTTAGAACTTTCACTAATGTTTAAACATCCTCACCATTCAAATGTTTCCTAGACCACCTTCAATATGACTGTCACTGTGCTTGGCTGTGGAGAATCAGAGATGATTCAGAGAGTGTCAAATTGAGCACCTCAGGGTGCTCAATTTGAGGATGAAGGGTGGGGGGTGGGGTGGGGGGCTTTCCTGGTTCTTGAAAGATTAACAACCAGAGAACAGAGAAAATCTGTACTGAAGAACGGATAGCAGTGGCAGCAGCTGGAAGGCAGGATCGCCAGGCACGAAATCTGTAAGCTGGTGATGACACCTGCTATACCAAGTCCAAGGTACCAAGAGCAGAGGTAGGAAGTCTGGGAGTGCAGGGACAGGAGTCCATGGGGTGCAAAGGTGGGAGTGGAGGAGTCCATGGTCCATAGAGCACAGCTTGGAAGAGAACAAAGTGAGAGCCACCCTGAAAGATGTTACTTTGATTTAAGAAGACAAAGAAGTAACGAGTGTTTTCTAATCTGGATCTTTTGAGAAAAAAAAATGATTGCCACAAAATGTGCATTCTCTGTCCTAATTATAAGACTCTTATCCTGTGGACTGCAAAAAATTGGCCCTTAGCCACCATGGAGGCCTCTCTATCCAGGGCCCTCATCATGGATGATGCCCAGTTTTCAGTCTTGCACAGAAACAGGAACCGAAAAATTATCTCCTGTGAATCTGGGCACCTTCCCAGGGGCTGACAAAGGGTGGGAATGAATCCTGGGTGATTTGTGAATACTGACCACAGACTCTTTCTTTTGTCTGTCTTTACCTTTGAGCTCCCTCTCCCTTACCCCTGTCTTTCTGTCAGGCAGCCAATTCTGCCACAAGCTGCTATGAAATACAAAAGGAAGCATGGATTTCATGAACTCTGTTCACTTTCTTGCAAAAATCCGCAAGCTATAGAGATCTCAAAGAGCTGAAAATTTAATTGGAATGTGAGTGCAGAAAAAAAGCAGTCATTTCCGTGAGGCATCCTACCCAGCACATTTTAAAGGTTTTCTGATTATTACTACAGCATACAACAGTCCATAATCTCAGGCTGTGTCAGAGTAATTATCTGAGTGAGCAATGTGGTCCTTGCGTACTGTTGACCAAGCATCCAAAAGACTGACATGAGGATAGGAATGTTAACTGAAAGTAAGAATGGATTTGGAACAATCACACTCCAACCAGCTAGAGGCTGAGCTTTGCCAGGACAACACTGTTCATTGTAATGGTCTCAGTCTGAACTTATCTCTCACTCATGGGACTGTGGACCAATCATCTGACTCCCCTAATCCCCGTTTTTCTCCCTAGTAAATTGAGGCTGCCCTTTCAGCCCTGTGAATATCACAGTTCAGAAAAGGTTCAAATGTTAATTAGGAGACATTGAGCAAAGGTTTTCTGGAGGGATGGATGACCTGGACAGAGGACACATGACTGTACTATCACAAGCTCTCTGCTTGTATAGTAAGTGTCAAATGTCTCAAAGTATTATTCAAATACATTCCCAATTGTAGTGCCTACTGGAAGAAGTTGGTACCTTGGAGTAACTTCTAAGCTTTTGTGAACTCTTAAAACTGGGGTCTCTGTCTTGCCTATGCAGCATTGAGGAGGGAAGAGGTGAGAGCTAGTCATCTCATTATCAAGTATAAGGGCAACACATTCTCCCATTCATTAGCACCCACTTGTGTCTGCCAGAAGAAGGTCAATCAGTTGCCATTTACCTGGGGTTCTCGACACAGGAGGTGACCCAAGAGACAGAAGATTGTGTTCCAAAGAAGAGGAAGAAAATGTAGAGTTTCCAGCCTCAGAACCTTCCCCAGAGATGCAAAGATCTGATTCTCAGAGGCCCTGCTCTTAATCATACTGAAGCCACTTGCAAGGGCAATGGCAGGTCACTGAAATAGCAGTCAGCAAGCCTACCATATTTAGTGATAGCAAGTTTGGGGAAAGCCTGCTATCTAGATATGTGTGTGTAAACAAGTTCATGTGAAATCTCCCAAGATTTAATACTCAGATGTTAATCATTGTTTTCACATTTCTGAAACATTGTATAGGTCAAACAAAGTATGTTCAATGGATCACTGTGGTCCCCAGACTGTCAGCTATACTACATAATAATAAATAGAAAGCATCTTCAGTAAGTGGTGCTGGTCTAACTAGATGTCTGTATGTAGAAAAATGAAACTAGACCCATATTTGTCACCTTGCACAAAGCTCAAGTCCAAGTGGATCAAGGACCTCAACATAAAACCAGATACACTGAATCAATAGAAGAGAAAGTGGGAAAGAGCCTTGAACTCATTGGCACAGGGGGAAATTTCTTAAACAGAACTCCAGTGGCTCACACTCTAAGATCAAGAATTGATAAATTGGACCTCATGAAACTGGGAAGCTTCTGTTAGGCAAGGACATAGTCAGTAAGACAAATTGGCAGCCTTCATACAGATTGGGAAATAATATTCATTAAACCCCACATCCAATAGAAGGCTAATATCCAAAATATATAAAGAACTCAAGAAGCTAACCACCAAAAATCAAACAACCCAATCAAAAAATAAGGTATAGAATTAAACCTAGAATTCACAACAGAGGAATCTCGAATGGCTGAGAAGCACCTAAAGAAATGTACAAAGTCCTTAGTGATCAGAGAAATGCAAATCAATATGACCCTGAGATTCCACCTTACACCAATCAGAACCTCAGGTGACAACGCATGTTGGTGAGGATGTGAAGAAAGAGGAACACTCCTCCATTGCTGGTGTGATTGCAAACTGGTACAACCACTTTGGAAATCAATCTGGAGGCTCTTCAGAAATTGGAAATAGATCTACCTGAAGACCCAGCAATACCACTCCTGGGAATATACCCAAAAGATGTCCCACCATACCACAGGGGCACATGTTCCACTATGTTCATAGCAGCCTTATTTGTGATATCCAGAATCTGGAAACAACCCAATGTCCCACAACAGAAGTATGGATACAGAAAATGTGGTTCATTTACACAACGGAATACTACTCAGCTATTAAGAATGAGGACATCCTGAGTTTTACAGGCAAATGGATGGAATTAGAAAATATCCTGAGTGAGGTAACTCAGACCCCAAATGACATGCATGGTATGTACTCACTAATAAGTAGACATTAGCCAAAAAATTAAAAAGTACAGAATACCCAAGATACAGTCCACAGAACTCAAACAGATCAACAGGCTGAAGGGCCCAAGTGAGGAAGCCTCAGTCCCACTTGGGAGGGAAAAAACGCAGTCACAAGTGGGGAGGGAGGGAGGGAGGGAGGGACCTGGGAGGGAAAGTGGACAGAGCGGGGAGCAGAGGGGAACCTGATCTGGTATTGGGTGAGGGAAAAGGACTGAAGCCCTGAGGGCCAGCAGAAAGGATGGAAACAGGCAATCTTGGGAGGTAGAAGGTTGGGGGACCCTCCAGAATGCACCAGAGACCTGGGAGGTGAAAGACATCTCAGGATGAAATGCCTGACACTGGGGAGAGGGGACTTATAGAGTGACTTGCTACATGGAGAAAAGCCACAATAGTCACCATTACAGTTGTTTAATGAGACAAAATCTGTATATCAAACAACTGAGAGTTCTGAGTTACTTGTAGCAACATAGCCCAGTTCTTCTAGATTTAGGTGTACCATTTTATCAGAAGACCAGCAGTAAACATAAATATAATTTTCCTTATTTCTACAATTTTTGATACTGTTATTAAAAATACCTCAGTGGTCTCTTGTTCGTGTTTCACTTAATCTTACGTTTCTGATATGAAATAAAATTGAATATTTTCTAAATTTATTAGCTATGTTTCCTACCTAAAGAAATATCAACTATTTGATATTTAGTACTGATGAGTTTTGATATTTTCTTTTCTTTTTTAATTTAAGATTTTATTTACATTTCAAATGTTTTCCCCTTTCCAGGTCTCCCCTTTGGAAATCCTCTAGCCTATCCCCCTCCCCTGCTTCTATGAGGGTGCTCCCCCACCCACCCACACACTCCCATCTTCCCTCCCTGGCATTCCCCTACACTGGGGCATCTAACACCCTCAGGTCCAAGGGCCTTTCCTCCCACTGATGGTCAACAAGGCCCTTCTCTGCCACATGTGTGGCCAACACCATGGGTCCTTCCATGTGTATTCTTTGGTTGGTGGTCCAGTCTTCAGGAGCACCAGGGGGGTCAGGCCAGTTGACACTGTTGCTCCCTCACAATAATATCTTATTGATCCTTCGAGTATTCCATAGAATGCATTTGATCATATTCAATCTCCTTCTTCAACTCCTTCTATACCTCTCCACCTTCCTTATCTGCCTCCCAACATGAATTAGGTATTTGATGCCCACTACTCTTTGGAGTGGAGCCTTCCCTGGAGTGTGGTCAACTGACCAGGGGTCATATTATTAAAGAAAAAGGGATTCTCCCTCTCCTAGCAGCAATCAAAGGCCAAGTAGCTTCTCAGCTAGTAATGGGATCTTGTGCTCATCTCCCCCCACATCCATGCTAAGGTTTTTGTCTGTCTTGAGTAGCTGTCACAATCACTCATGTTCATGTGGGCAACTGCTCTGTTACATCTGGAAAACACTGTTCCCTTGAAGTTCTTTACCACCTCAGGTTCTTACAGTCTCTCTACTTCCTCTTCCTTGAAGATCCCTGAGCCATGCAGGAAGGGGTATGATTTGTTTGTCTCCTTTAGGGATGAACACTCTGTAGTCTTTGATTCTCTACACATTGAGCAGCTGAGGGCCTCTGTGTAAATCACCATTTACTGTAAGAAGCTTCTCCAATGAGGGTCAAGAGGTGTACTGTTCTATGTGTATAACAGTAAGTCATTAAGAGTCAGTTTTATACTATGTCCATTTAGCAGAACAATAGCATTAGCTTCTCCCCTAGGGCCTGTTACCTATCTTGTCATAGATTCTTGGCCCTGTTAACAGTGCCAGGAATGGGTTTCATCCTATCATTGAGTGAGCCTTAGATTCACTCAGAAAGTAGTTGGTGACTCCTAATGCATTACGAGAAGAGAGAAGTAGTGACCATTCATATCCGACATGAACCCTGCAAACTGCAATAATGACTACCCTGGCAAAGATTTTTATTACAGTTATTTACCTTTTGTGGTAGTAGGTATTGAACACAGGACCTCTTGCACAACAAGCCCTAAAGGACATCTCCAGCCCTTATTTTCTTACCTTTAAACTTCAAGGGGATCTTTTGCATGAAAAGAATATCAAACTTTTGTCAATGAAATGGAAAACTTTTTTTGACTTTGCTTTTTATTATGCTCATTGTTTTAACAGCAGTTAGAATTTTTTGCATAAAGTCAGTGGTGCTTTTCATCTGGGGTATTTTTTAAACTTTAAAATCTATTCTTTAAGTAATGTTTAAAGTATTTAACATTTTCTCAACTTTTTTTCTGTGATTTGGACTTTTTTTCTGGTTTATAATGAAACTATGTGCTTAATAAAACAGGCCATGCTGCACATCTTAATGCCATCTTATGATATATTCTGAAAAATTGAAACCATACAAAGCAATGTGTCCAATCACAAGTTAGAAATCAGCAGCAGAAGAAAACCTGAAACATGCACAAATCTGCAGGATTTTAAAATACCCCTCAACAACCAACAGGATGAAGACAAAATCATAAAGGAGAGAAGAACATTTCCTGTAACAAATGAAAATGAAACAAAAAGCACTGCTGATTGGAAAACATACATCTGCAAATACGTGATGAGGGAAGACAGAGGGAAGAGAAACAGCTCAGAAGTTAAGAGCACTGGTTGCTCTTGCAAACAACCTGGATTCCGCTCTTAGTACCCACATGGGTTCACAACCATTGTAACTCCAGACCCAGGGGAACTGATGCCCTCTTCTGGCCTCAGGCACACCCATGACACACAGACATACACACAAACAAAGCATCCATATGCATTAAATAAAATGTGTACCATTATTTCCTTTGATTCTTGAAATAATAAAAGTACCATTCTTACTCCTTCCCTTTCGCCTTCTGAGCCCTCCCACAGATCCTTCCCTGCTCCTTTGTCAAATGCATGGCCTCTTTTTTCATTGATGGCTATTACACACATACATGTGTACATGTTGTTAAGTACAGAAGTACAACCTGCTCAGTCTGTATAACGTTCCTTGTATGTATGTTTTCCGGGGTGGCTATTTGGTATTGGATAATCAGTTAATGTGCTCTTCCCAGGAGAAGACTTTCTCTCCCACTCTCAGCACTCCTTAGTTGTCGCACTTTTCTCTGTAGGGCTGAAGCCTCATGGGTTTCCCCACAACCACACACACTAGCGTGTCCATTGTTGTTGTCCTTGTTCACTTATGGTTAGGCAGCATTGTTGTTGAGGCTTTATGGGTGTAGCTTCTGCCATTTCTCAGAGATACAATCTTGCAGCAAACTCCCTGATCCCCTGACTCTTAAATCTTTGTGTCTCCACATCTTCAGTGATCTCTGAGCCTCAGGTGCAGGAATTATGCTCTAGATGTATCCATTGTGACTAGGTTCCATAACTTTGCATTTTGATTGGAAGTGGTTTTCTATAATGGTCTCTGATTGTTGCAAAAAGAAATGTCCTTGATGAGAGATAAAGACTACATTTTTCTGAAGGTATAAGACAAATATTTAGAATGTAGTGTGATTATGCTGGTTTAGTAAAACGGCGGTGACTGTAGGTTCTCCTCCAAGATCCATGACTTCACAAAATGGAGAAGGGGAATCTGTTTATGCACAAGCAGGATAAACACAGAAGGAAGGAGAAGATAAAATAACACTAAAGATGTCTGAAAATGTGATGAGAAATTTAGGTATTACTTACCTAAAAATGCCTATAGTACACATAAGTATGTGTGTATAACACATAAGTCAATATAACACACACACATATATAACTTTGAATGAAAACTTCCCATCTGGAATGACAATGCTTCCTCTAAAATCCAAAGGTCATCTTTTTTCTCTTTTGGAAACAGTTTTATATAACTAGGTCCTTTAACAAATACATGCACAGAGCATCCACATATGAGTAGGACAGATTCCGCCCTTCTCCTTCAGGAAGCCGGTTCCAGCTTGTTCATCCTGTACGCCTATGCAGCCAGATTCTCAAGCAGAGTCTGGATGCCTCTGCTGGTGCTTTTGGTTTTTTCCAAGGTAGAAATTAAGGTTTTCAGTCTAGCTTTGACTTTGTTTACAACTTCTTGGTCACAACTCTGAAGAAGGCTGGAAAGAAATGGTTCCTCGATTGATGCTGGCCCAGGACTTGAGGTTTTTCACACCACATGCTCTACATGGGTTTTTGCAAAATAACCTTCTTTTCCATTTTCTTTCATCTTTTTATCTTGCTCTATTAACCATTTAAGAACTAGATGTCCTGTAGAATGCTCAGCAACATGGAGCTCTTCATCTTTGCCACCAGGATACAGTTCTGCTGCTGCCAAACTGGTGATGGCATTTATAGCAGGCTGAACATCTCCAGTAGCAGATCCCAGAATGTCAGACACCAGCACACATACAGACTTATCTAGAACTACCTCTTGAGTGTGTCCTTGCAGGTAACTCAGCAAAGCTGGAGAGATGGACTCCAAGAGCTCACTTCAGTGAATTGCAGTGTCCTTAAAAAAATTAGGCATGAGAAGCCCTCTTTTGAGTTTTTGGTTAGGAGAGTCTTCCAAAACATTATAAGCTAATGCCATTGCTCATAGTGGCTCCTTGGAGGTGAAAGCTAAGTCCCTATTCCTAAATTGTAGGTGAATGCCATTGCCCAAAGTGGCTCATCAGAGATGGAAGCTAAGTCCTATGTTAAGACACTATGTACTTCAGGCACAGGGGCCAGAGACCCCTAAGATGTAACTGAACTGAAAGTCTTCTTCCTGAGGACTAGTGTTGATGATATCAGAAGGTACCCTAAGGGTGTAGTAGTGGCACGCATGCCCTGGTAGTAACCAACAGCTCTCTAATGTCCACTCAACAAAAGGAAATCATACCTGGAGATGTCTTTAAAGATTTGAATACCTTTAAAAGAAAGAGGTACAGCTCAGCATGACGTGTTAGAGGGCTTCTAGCATGCACCAACCCAGAGTTGGATCCCGAGCTACACAGACAGAAGAAGAGGGGATATCAGATGACAAGGATCTCAAAGCAGAAGCCTAACTTAATGGAATAAAAAAACTAGAAAAAGAAGCCCAAAAAAACTTAGAAGAAAAGAAGAACAAAAAGAAGAGGAAGAGAAGGAGGAGGCGGAGAAGGAAGAGGAAAAGAACAAGTCTATCAAAAGCTAGCAGAAAGAGAAATTCACAGATTGAAGCACTGAAAATTATACAGGGAGCCATGAGCTATTAAATTAAAATCTCAGTACCTCTAGGTTACCATCCTACAGGTTTTGGGCAGAGAAACCTCTTTTAGCCACTCCTGTCAAATGTGCTCAGCTACCATACCTATTGGCTGCTCACCATAACTAGATTGCAAAGCCTTATGTTGAAGATACCACTCACTTTGGTCACATAACAGGACACAGAAAAATCAAGCTGGACCTAAGCTGGGCACTTCCTACCTTCACGTTAGCCCTTACAGTGCCAGAAGGTTCTATGCAAACTGCTAAGTAGAAAATCGTGATCATTAGTCTTACAGCTATGAAAGGTATGGTGGACCTTGTGTGCTATACTACAGATCAGCCTGGCAAGCACAAGTTGATCTTGATAAGTTTAAAATTTTAAATGAATACAACATTGGGTGGGTGGGGAAGGGAGATGGATCTGGGAAGAGTTAGAAGATGCATATGGTTAAAACCTGTGTAAAATTATCCCGGCACTGATAAAACTTAAAAAAGAGAAAGAAAGAAAGACAGACAGACTGGCAGACAGACGGACAGAACACATCATACAGCATCACACAGTTCCGTGGGTCAGAAGATGGAACTACATCAAACTAGGCTAAACTCGGGTATTAGCAGAATCTATATCCTTCAGGAGGCCCCAGGTGAAAATATAGGTCCTTACTTTTGCTTCACTTTTTGCAAAGACAGCCTGCTTCCCTTGGCTGATGTTTTCTTCCTTTACCTTCAAAACTAGCAGTGCAGCACTTCCAAATATATTCCCCTGGCTTTCTCCAGTACTCTCTTCTTATCACACTGAGCCCATGCAGAAAATCTATCTATCTCAAAGTCCTTCATCATGCCTGCAACATCCACTGAGTTTTGCAACAAAACATAGAAACAAGTTCATCATGGGGAGGGCTCGTCGTTACTCTCCTATCACACCCAGGTTTCCAGTCACCACATGTGCTGGGCGTTGTAGACTAAAAAACATTCCCATCATTGAAGGAAGGTCAATTAGACTGTGCTTCTCTCGAGGATACAAATCTGATATATTATTTTATTTGCATCTAATTTTCTCCTCTATAAAATGTATGTAATAGCAGGAGCCAGTGTAATGCTGTAAAGAAGTAAGCAATTAATAATAGCATAGTGGGCATTTGCTTTATCTCATAGAAGGAATAACAACTGGGGCTGTGGATGTAACTCAATTGGTAGAATGTTTGCTCAGCAAGCAGGAAGTCCTGAATTTGATCCCTAGAACCACATAAAACAAAAATGGTGGAAAACATTTATAATCTAAGCACTCGAGGTCGAGGCAGGGGGATAAGAACATCAACCTGGGATGCATCAGATCCTGTCTCAAAACAGGCAAACAAACTTTTATCTTTCATCGGCACATGAACACTGCCCATGAGCCATTGACCACAGCTCACTGTCATGTACCAGACCAAAGAGGCCTACTGTCTTCCCAGTAAGCTGCAGTTGTGGCTCATAGTATTTCTGAGTCCAAATTAGGAAACACAGCCTCTCTGCCAGGTGATTAGAAAAATGAGAAATCAAGGGTGGAGAAGGAAATTTTCAGAGGCTTTAATGAAAGAGCAGGCTCTGAAGTTAGGAAAGAAGCAGACTCACCAAATGACAACACAGCGCAGAGTCTCAACCATAGAACAGCAGCTCCCTCCCTCAACTCTCTGCCTTTACCTCCTTCCCCAGCATTTATGAGTATTCATTCCCAATGATGGCAAGCCTGGAAGAGAGACATGCACAAAACAGAGCTGTAGTAGTTTCCAGAGCAGAGCCTCCACTTGTCTTGTAAAGGAACCACAATAATAGTGGTTTTTCTCACACAGAAGGAACTCACCCAGCACCTCTTTTGTGCCCTGGCCACAGTGGGGCCTTCTTAGCTCACCCCTTCCAGATCTTTCTATCCCCTGCTTCCCTGGTTCATGCCTCTCTGGTGTATCTAAGCTTTCCTCACCCCCACATTGGGTCCCATGCAAGTACTTCTTCTTCTGCTGGCCATGTTCTCTGCTGCCTTGTCTGTCCAGCAAACTCCCACCAGAATTCAAATTCTCAGCTCATAATTCCCTCTTCTGAGCTTGGAGGTTTCCTCCATCCCCAGCCCCCACCCTAACCCTCTCTGCTTCTTTCTGTTGTTATCTTTACTCTGTATTTATATCTACCTGGCTGCACCAGACCTGGAGCTTGTTGGTTCTGGGGATCATATCTTGCTCATCTCTGTTCTCAGGGATGAGCACTGTGCTTGGTACATGATAAATGCTCATTAAATTTGCACTGATAAAAGTATTAGGGATGGGAAGATAAGGTTGACTTCCAGTCTGTGGGAGAGGTACAATGTGACACAAATCATCATATCTTTAGATGAAGCCATTAGCTGTGGGATATTAGAGAATGGGAGAACTGTCTGTGGTTGGAAGATACGTGAAGGATACGCAGGAATGAAACTATGGTAAGATGGGCTGATGTGATGGCTCTACAGGGAAGAAACGTGCTACCAATTCTGATGACCCACAGATTGAAGGAGAGAACTGAGTCTTGCAAGTTGTCCTCTGATCTCCACATATAAACAGTGGCCTGTGATCATCTGTAGGCATACACATAATAACATGTAATTTCATTTTTTAATGAATTAGACTTCATGGAAAGTTGGAATCCCACTTGTTCCTTGTAGGGCAGCAAGGGATGAAATCTAGCAGTGGTAATGCAGATGTCCCTTCCTGGATGTTAACTGTGCTGGAGTTTCTGGGGAAAGGCAGAAGAGAGGAGAAAGGGAAGGGTCTACATTGCAGAGCCTCCTCCTTCAGTGTATTTGATTTGTTTTAGCTTATTGTTTGGTGTTTGTTAGTTTGTTTGTTTTGTTCTCTCCATGTCCTTTATATTCAGACAAGTCACTCTAAAGCAGTGGTTGAATGCTGACCTATGAGAACCTGAACCTGACACAAAATTGAGTCACATGTGACCCACGTATGCACCACATGTAAGACTCAGATTCTCATCTAGAAACACAGCATAAATACTCACCTCAGAGATAGTCTAAGAAGGAAATGCACAGAATTGCTTTCTCAGTTTGGGTTCCAAGTAGGAAGGAGAAAGAGATCCAAGACTAGGAACTATGTCCTCACAAATGTGTGTTGAGTGAGCTGGAAGCTGGGCCTTGAGATGTTCCTCCCAGAACACATATCACAAGCTCAGTCAGAGTGGGAGGAAGCAGGTCTCCTACCACCAGAACCGTGAGGATCAAGCATATGACCCAGAAGACATGCTGTGTGATAACCCATATTCCCCCTACCCTTTATGAATTCATTCCTAGCATGTCCTTCCAGATGGGAATGTGAACTTCAGATCATGCAGGTGAGGGACCTATTGAAAGTTGGATCATCTGGCTATGAGAGCAAATGGGGAGACAGTGAAGACCCACAGGCCCAAACCCTATGAGATAAGAGACCACAGTCAGCCTCAGTTGGTGAAGGGCAGCCCCAAGTGCAGTAGTAGTAGGAACAGAATGTTCTTCACACATGAACATAGAACCCAGCAAAGACACAGCATTTACACAGGCACCTGTAACACAGGTAAAGCAGGTGCACCTGTTTTCTGTAACCTTGTGTGTGGCAGACATCACTGGAGTACATAGTTTAGAACAGAAGCTAGATGCTGACCAAACCCTCAGCTCTTCCAGGGTCCTGGTCAGATTAGGGTTGTAGAGGCCCTCTGCTCTGAGATGATTATAGCATTTCCTGCATAAATGAAGCTTAGAGATGTATAAACCATTCATATATATGAGTAAATCCAGCACATGCTTCCTAACAGCACCAAGTTCTTCCCCTACAACAATGGGATATCTTGAGAACATATGTGGCCACCTTATTGAGCACTGTCCAAGAGACTGCAGGAACAAATAGGGTGAGGCTGCACACATCTGCACACCTCTGGAAGGCCTAGTGAGACAAGGTGGTGAAGCAGTCTACAGAAGTGAAAGATCTGGGAGTCTTTGAACTGTGTGGCACTTTAATGTAATCTTAAACATTGCAGAGTCTTTCAGAGGCAATGATGGTCTACCTCATACATCAAAGAACCAGAAAGTCCAGATCTTGATCTAGACATGTTCTTCTACCCTGAGATGCCCACCTAACCTGCCAAGGGCCCTACTGACCAGTACCTCTATGTAGGAGGTACAAAGATGGCAGCAAATGGATATTTGAGACAGACAGTCCACTTTGTCCTCAACACTATGGTACCACTTTGCACATTCTATTAAGGACTGGCTTCTGGGAAGAGCTTTCAGGAAGAAAATAAATGGTTGAAGACCCAACTCCCTTTTATTGACATAATACAGGGAGACATCCAAAAAAGACACCAAGTGTCTGGCAGAAATTTAGTCTGTGGTTTTTAAATGTCAGCTTGACTGGGTTAAGGGAAATCCAAAACCCGGAGAAGACAAGGATGTTTCTGAAGATTAGTGTGTGAGGTGCTACAGGCTAGGTAGAGAAGATTTACCCTTAACATGACTGAGTCCACTTAACTGACCAGGTATAAATTCATAAAGTGAAGGGTCTCTTCTCTAAGAGCTAGGTGGACTCTTTCCTCCACACTGCAGATCACCTGCCTTGGAGTCCAGGATTTGTGCTTACCACGGTTTTGCAGGCTTTCAGTCACAGACTAATAGGGTAAAAGAATCAACTGTCCTTAGGTACTAATGACTAAGAATTCATATAAAGACATGCTGCTGGTATTAGATGTTTCCAGACTGAAGATGGTGTGAGACAGATGCTTAGTGCCAAAAAGATCAGGAAAGACCTCTCCAAGGAGAAGGCATGGTACTCGGGGAAATAAATGAAAGGCCCAGAGGCAGAGGAGCGTTTGTCATGTTTAAGAAGCAGGGGAGAAATGCAGCCATTAGGACTGGAGCCAGATGAGGGCACAGAAAGGGAGAGCTGAGCTGGAGGATGGAGCTGGTACCTGGAGGGACTTGTACTCCTGATTTTTATCTGCAAGGTAAAGAAAACAGGGGTATGAAGAGAGAAATCAGAGGATCTCATTATCATCTAAACATTTTCATTCTGCAAATATAAAAATACTGTTTCTGGTAAGGAGTATTGATTTCAGCAGTTTGTGTAGGAACTGCTAGCAAGCCCTGTGGAGGTCTACCAATAGGTTCAAACAGGACCACCATGGCTGAAATACTATCAGACATGGCATCCCCAAGTCCCAGAAGGAAAGGGATACATATGAAGCAAAAATTGAAGCCATGGAAATGAACAGAAAGGGCAAAGGGAAGAGGAGAGGCTGCCTGCACACACAGGCCCCAGGCTGCATGATCTGTGAGAAGATGCAGGAGACACAGAAAATAGAAAAATCCTGGAGAACCCATCTGGAACCCACAAGCAGGGTGTTGAGGGCTTTGACCATACCTGGATCCACTCACAGAGCATTGGAACATTCCCCAATGTCAGCTGGACAAGGGAGTCGAGAGAGGCAGTGGGTGGACGCCAGAGAGGTGAGAGACCAAGGCAGGGGTAATTCCTAAATATGTCCACATTTCTTCTACTAAAACTAGGCCTTCTGAAGGTGTGTCTATCTGTCCAGAAGATAACAAAAGTCCAGATGTAATGAAGGTCAGGCTGCCATTTTACTCTGTCTTGATTCTGGGTAGCATCATTTTTTAGTTTGGAATGGAAAGTTCTGGGCTTATCTAAAAACAGAAGTCATTTTTGGATGGAAGTTATGTAGGATTTTTATCCTCTTATTTTAATCCACACTCCAGGGCTAGCCACTGTCTTTGTCTGAAGTACAGGAGGACTCCAGGAGACAGGAGACTTTCACAATGGCAGGATCTCTATGGGAGACTTGGAACTTACCATAGTGCCTGATTGGTCCACTTGATCATTAGTCTACCCAGCCTGCACAGGGAAACAGGCATCTAAAGCAAGAGTGAAACACTTCTGAGCCTGTGACTGGCATGCAGCTCCCCGTCCATATGCCCTGTGACTCCCACAGCAGGAAGTACAAATTACAGATTTTACTTAAGGCCCAGAGAGCCCCCTCAGTCATCAACTCCGAGTTCAGAGTCAGTGTGTCTAATGGAAATGTTTGGCATTGCTGGCCTAAGGGTAGCCATAGTTGATACAGCCAGGGTAGAGGGCCAGCAGAGAGATATGGACAGAGTGATAGGAAGCCTTTATACAAATGTTAGACATCTGAGCACAAGTATGTAAGCTGCTGGGAGAAACTGAAAGATGTCACAAGAGGAAAGTCAAATTGTGTATTGGAGACTTCATATAAGCTATAGAATAAAGCAAATATCAGTTTATGTTGTAAGTGTTGATTTCTGTAACTTACTTTGAAATGTAAGCCATACAATGGATGGAGAGATGGATAGAGGAGCTAAGTGGAAATTTATGCAGAAACAAGTGCAACCAAATGTCTGTGATTGTATCTTGGGATGAAATATGATGCTTATCTTAAAATTCTTTCCTGTTACAGGAATCTAGCATGAGTGTCCTCTGAGAGGCTTTACCAGCACCTGATTGAGACAGATACAGATACTCACAGCCAAGCACTGGACTGAGGTCTGGGACCCCCAGAGTTAGGGGATAGATTGAAGGAACTGAAAGGGATTGCAACCCCATAGGAAGACCCACCATGTCAACTAACCTGGACCCCCGGTAGCTCCCAGAGTCTAAGCCACCAACCAAAGAACATACACAGGCAGGTCCAAGGCCCCCAGCAAGCAGAGGGCTGCCTTGTCTGGCCTCAGTGGGAGAGGATGTACCTAATCCTGAGAGACTTGATGCCCCAGGGAGAGGGGATGCTCAGGGGAGGGAACCCTCTCAGCGGTGAAGGGGAGGGAGAGAGAACTCTATGAGGGGGAACCAGGACGTGGGGCAACATTTGGAATGTAAATTAATAAAATAATTAATTAATAATAATAAAGAGGGGGGGGGAGAATTCCACTTTGGAAAAAATTCTTTCCTGTTGGTGTATATGAGGTTTTTAAACAAAGTGTTGAAAAACCACTTACTCTGGCTGCTGAATGGATCCAGACCTGACAGAAGCCAAGTAGATGGGAAATAGGTGAGGATCTTCTGCTGGGATCTAGCAGGGGTGATGGGTCCCTGGGCTGGAGTGGCAGAATAGTGGGGCTCTCATGATGATGATGAGGAACACATTTGCTGAAAAGTAAAGTTGAGCATCAAGGAGTGAAGGGACCAATTGTGAGCTGGGAGGTGGCCAGCTTACATTAGAATCCTGCTTCGTCCACCTATCCTGTGTCCTTGAGCAAATCCTCCATCCTCACAGAGTCTTTGTTCCTCAACAGTAGAATGGGATATCCATTCACCATGCTGTGCTCTTTCCAATAACGTGATGCATAAATTGCCTAAAAGGGGGATTCAAACAGTGGATGCTTGTGATAATCTGTCTTGGTTGTCAACTTGGTTGGATCTGCAACCAACTAAGAGGTATACCTCTGGGCAGGGCCATGAAGGCATTTCCTAAAAGAACTAACTAAAGCAAGAAATCCCCCTAGAGTGGCGGTATCATCTGGCAGCCAGATATAAAGAAGTCTGAAGGGGAGCCTCTAGGACCTCTCTCAAAACAACACAGGCCATCACTATTGATCTGGGTTGACCACCAGAACTTGATGGTAAGACCCCATTGTTAAAAACATTACACATTTTGGTGTCTTTGCCAAATAAAGCTGGAACTGCTTTCTCCTTGATAGCTAGCTATCCAGGTACTGTGCAAGCTACTGGAAGAGAAAAGTCATTGACAGACTTAACCACTGGTAGACCCTACATGCTGCATTATTGACCTGCAAGGCAAGATGTCTCCTCTGACAGGACAGTTACATGGGTAACCAACTACTTTCTGTTTAGATTTTGTGCTTTCTCAACAGGAGAAACTTATGCCTGGTGCTGCAAACCTCATCTGGAGCCCATGGCTGAGGCGCTCATGGGCCATAGCAAGAAACCTGCTTCTGCTTTGCTAAATGGTCATATTGTAAAACTGCCTTCTATGTAGGCATTTTTATATCTAAAGATTAGTGTTTTATTCGGCTTTTATCAGAGTAGCTTCATATTACAGCGAACAGTAGTTAATACAGAGACTCATAACAAGTCAAAGTGGTGGTAGAATGCTTGGGCCTATTTGGGACACCTATAATCAGTCCCTTCAAGGATCAGGGATCATTGCAGAAGAAGAAGCAGAGAGAATGTAAGAGCCATAAGATATGGAGTTGTGCCCCCAAAAGACATCTTTAGCACAGAACAGCCTCACTGCAGTTGTGGTTGCCTGCAGACTGAGCAAATCAAGAATTTATCATGAACCATCTATACACTCTGTAACCAGGCAAGAACTCAAGTGGCAACCCAGGCATAAAACCTCTGATCTACAGTTTGTCATGCCTGAAGGATATGCTGGGATGAGAGACTACCACGATCATCATCAGAGTGACCAGAAGGAATTCATGAAGCGACTGATGGTGGCAGATGCAGACTGATGGTAGCAGGTAGTCCTGTGGAGGATGGGGAGGAAGGACTGGAGGAGCCAAAGGGATCAAGGATTCCACAAGAACACAGACCACATAATTAACTGATCAGGACTCAAAAGGGCTCACAGTGATCAAGGAGCCTGTATGGATCTGACCTAGGCCCTCTGCATATATGTATGGTTGTGTAGCTTGGTGTTCTTGTAAGATTCCTAACAGTGGGGGTGGGATCTGTCTCTGACTCTTTGGCCTGCCTTTAGGATCATTTTCTTCCTTCTCAGTTACCTCACCCATCTTTGATGGGAGAATATCTACCCAGTCTTCTTGTAGCTTGCTATGCTCCTTTATGAGGGGAGGTGAAGTGGCAGTGGATCTGGGGGAAAGGGAAGGTGTCCTGGAGAGGTTATGGGGAGGGGAGGGAGTGGAAACTGCAGTCTCAATTTAATAAATAAATAAGAAGGGGAAAAAGAGTTTATCGTGAGCAGGAGAGGGGCCCTGAAGTTAAGGTTGCTGAAAGAGAGGGTGGTGCAGCCACTGGTAAGTTGCCTGTACTTCAGTAAATAACCCCAAGCTCATGCTCTTGCAAATGACTCTAATTAAACTCAGGGAATCACACACAGAAAGATGTGAAAGTAACAGAAGGACTTGCTGGGAAGAGGAAGGAATCCAGCCAAAGAGTGAGTGAGGACAAAATGACTAAGATTCGCTGTGTCCATGTCTGACACTGTAGAACAATTGAGAAGGGAAAGGCAGTGCTGCTGTCACCCACCCATGTCACCTGCCACCTGCCCATGTCACCTGCCACATGCACATGTCACCCGTCACCTGCCTGTCTTCTCCCCAGCCCATATAGTGTATGCCATCTGTGTTGGTTTGAATGAGAATGGCTCCCATAGGCTCATATTTGAATGGTTGTTTCCTAGCTGGCAGACTATTCAGGAAGAATTAAGAGGCGCAGACTTGTTAGAGGAGGTATGGCACAGAGGTGGCTTTGAGGTTTCAAAAGCCTATGCTAGGCAAGGCTCACTTTCCTTCTTAGCCTCCTGCCTGAGAATCAGGATGGGGCTCTCAGCACCTGGCACCATGCTTCCCACAGTGATGGTCATGTACTCACCTTCTGAAACTATAAGCAAGTCCCCAATTAAACACTTGTTTTAAATACTTTAGCATGCTGTCCCTTCACAGCAATAGAACAGTAACTAAGACACCAACCTAATGAATCCTTCTTGTGGCATGTATTTGTTCTATAACTTCTGTTCTTCTACAGAACTCGAACACAGTGGTGGTTAATACTAGAGTAGAATTAATACAAATCCACACCTAGCACTGTCAATGACCACTGGAAACAAAACTCTGCTACTGTGAAGCACTGGACATTGAGAAGTGTTCACTGGTGACATGTTAAAACACAGAATGAGATCTGAAACTGCCATGATTTTTTTCTTAACATAGGAATCCTGGTCAAACAAGGAATAAAAGAGAGTGAGAGAGATTCCAGTTAACCTCAGCCTTTAGTCCGCTAGGATACCCCTGGAGATTTTAAGGCAGAAAGGGCCCATCCAGCCCTAAAGCTGACACCGCATGCACTTGAGTGGACTGTGCTTCTACTGGTGGTTTGTATTGACAATAAAGTTAATTTTTAAAAAGCAGAAGAAAGGCTCAGAAGCACAGCTCAGTCCCAGCTTCAGCACTTTCTGCTCTCTCAAGTGACTTTTCCATGTCTTCAAATTTTGGCTAAACTCAGGAGTAAAACGTGCCAGGATTCTACGGACACGCATCCCTTTGTCAAGGTACTGGGAAGTCCGTAAAACGTGTCCGGTAAATTGGAATTTTCTTTGCCAACGCTGCTGAATCAATTGATCGCTCTCAGGGAACATTCTCTCCAATTCTTTCTCTCCTCTTTCTCCCTGAACTCTCCCCTCCTCCAATACCCCAACCCTCCGCATTGCCTCACTCTCCTGGAACCTCTGACTCAGCTGTATAAATAACAGGAAAAGTAATTAGGAGCTATGAGGTCAAATGCTCCAATTGCCCCCTTTGACAATTTGCTCCTTTCCCACCAGGGCTCGGCGTCTTGGTTTCCTTGTGGGAACAGTGTCTGTAAGTCCAAGTCATCCAGGGACTGAAAAAAATAGGACCAGAGAGAGACATCAGGTCCTGTTAGGAACTCCGATCAGAATGCCACTCTGGGGGGGGGGGGGGAGTGTGTGTCAGAGCTGCTTGCCTTCTGAGATGCAGAGGTCACTGAAGAGTCTGAACATCCGGCAGTCTCTGCAGGCATCTACCTGTGGTGCTTGCTCTGCCTGGCCCAAGCAGCCTTGTGCCTCAACATTTCGGATGTGTTTAATGACTTCAAAACTCATAAAGGTTCTGTGCTTGGCACTTCTCCTGCATGAACTCATTTAAGCACAATTTAAGCACTCATTCCCACACAGAAGACACTAGTACCACCCTCTTTCTAGATGAAGAAGTTGAGACACAGAAAGATGGAGTGGTGCTTGATCCAGCCGTCAGCAAGGGATAGGACTCTCTTTACTTCAAACCACATAACTGCTCTCAAACCCAGTCCAGTCACCTCTTCTAGAGATGTCAACCTCAAGTTAGTCCCATCGGCACCTCCACGGCCATGTGTGATGGCTGTGCCTCTGGTTCAACAGTTTGGGGCAGCAAAATGCAGTTCAGCTCAGAGAGACCCCTCTGAGTTGCCAGCTGCGGTAGTAGGCAATGACTAGAATCAATTCTCAGACACATGTAAGTACTCCTTGTGATTGCTCAGAACACAAAAATGGGGCTCAGAGAGGAAAATCCTTCTGAACACTGGTTTGTTTGCAGATAAGCTGATTGGAGCATGTAGTTTTCAATGAGCAGCTCAATGCAACCTACCTCAGCATTCATTGAGTATCCAGGACATGGACATCATGATGCTGCAGAATTTGGGCTTTGATATTAAGCAGGTATTAAAAATAAAAATGAAAAGCATATATATCTCGGGATTATATCACTGGTCAGCTTTCACTATTATCACGGTCTACTTGATACCACATAAAATCGCACAAGAATATTGTCAAAAATGTGCTACAAGAAGCTGCTCTTGTCCCAAGGATGAGGCCGGGTACCTGCTCAGGCCAGGACTCTCTGGATCCATAGCATCCTTGCTTCCTTTAACTCTGTCCTTGGCTCTTGTTCTTATCTGTTGTGTGGTCATCTGCCCTAGGCTCGCCCTCAGCACTTAACATGGTGTCATCAGTTCCAGCACTGAAACTGTGGGGGGACCTCCACGCTGCTACCCTCCTTTGCTCCAACCCCGTGCCTTCACCTTTGCAAAGGTTCTCACCTTGGAGACAAGGAGAGTAAAATAAATCAGCAGTTTAGAGCCTACTTTGTGCATTGACCTTGCCGATACCAAAAGCGCAGTCCCTGGAAGCAGCCTTCAGTTCTGGAGAACTCTGCCCTGGCTCCAGCTTAAAGACAACTATGCCAAAGAGACAGTTCTGTCTTTGTGAGCTGTTTACACTTCCCAAAACAGTGGCTCACAAGTCTCCTTCAAAGATTTGGTATAATATCTCTGAATAATAAGCAAAACAAAGTAAGATTTGCACACCACTAGAGTAAGAACATAGAATTCTTAGCTCCTGTGAACAGTCATATTGAGTCCTCTGCTCATAACTCTGAGACTTGGTTGACTCTCTTGAACTGGGCCTAGGGAGACCACTGGAGTGTTGCTTGTGATCCAGCATGCCTGAGAAAGGGGACCTGTAGAGCAATGTGGAACCTGTGAACCTGGCAACATGCAGGGCTCATCACCCTTGGAAACCCCAGGCTAGGGTAAAATATTGACCAATTCGATTTAGTTTTGACATTAGTCATCAACCTTCTGTTTTAAGATTTATTATTTATTTTTAATATTATGTGCACATGTGTATGTCTGGGTGTGGATTTGTGCATGTGTTAGTACAGATACCCACTGAGTCCAGAAGAGAGTGTCAAATCCTCTGGAGTTACAAGCAGTTGTAAGCTGCCTGACTTGAATGCTTAGAACTAAATTCAAGTTCTCTACAAGATCAACACAAGCTCATAACCACTGGGCCATCTCTCCAGACCCCGCATCTCTTTTCTTAAACATTTGCATCTCATGTTTCATGGCATCATTTTCAATAATGATATCCTGGGATACCTCATTATGAGTCACATCTGTGACAATGTTTGTAAAATATTTATTGGCAGCATTAGGAAGTACTGAAGTAAATTAACATCATCTCTTATTACGGTATGATATTCTAAATACCTTATAGCTAAGTAGTCTGTTACTTGCCAGCTCCAAGAACTTTAATAAGATGACCATCACACTGCAGTATGCACAGACATTGAACTATCCAGTACTGCCTACATTCATTCATGAAAGAAGACCATCCTTTCAAGAAACCCCACCTGTACACATGTCCTGTGCAGGGAGGGCTTCTCCCACCTGCTACGTAGGAGTCAATAAAGCTAAGTGGGCTCCACATAGCTGTGCTTCATTACTGCCTGTGTTAGCCGTTACATTTCATTTTCTCACTATAGACAAAAAACACCCTCATTGTGAACAGAGCCTTGGAAACTACAAAGACATTTGAGCCATGGAAGTCTAGATTTCTGTGATTCCTCTGAAGTCTAAGCATTTTCTTACCACAACGTTAAACGTCTCCTAGAGAGCAACCAGCGGCTCTTAGTGTATGGTACCCAGGTTATTTAAAGGTGCCTCTCTTTCCCCTTTTCTGCCATACTGCATAAGTGCCTTAACTTAAAGGGTGGAAGCGCTCAGCAACTTCAGGGTTAGGGAGCCATTGTTTCCAGGTGTGTTGACACAGATTCCAAATTGCTTATAGAATGGAGCCTTTGGGAGCAAAGCGTGGTGCTGTTGACTGAGAGATCCTTCCAGTGGTGGCACACAGGGAAGAAGAGGTGGTTCTCAAAGACCATTACATCTCAATAGCTAACTGGAGTTAGGACTCTCACTGAGCTTTCCCTTACAGATCAAGCTGCAGCACTTACCTCAAAATCTTGCAGCATTTGAACGTCAGTCCATTCTAGAGTGATGAGAAACATTATACTTTCAGTCTTTTCCATGTGGCTAAATGAAAGCATACTGAAAACATTTGCATACATACAGCTAAAGGCTCTGCCTCTGAACTACTGTCATCATTGGCGGCGGCGGCATCGGCATCATCATCGGCATCATCATCTTCATCATCATCGTCATCATCGTCATCATCCTTAACAAACAGTCATCACCTGAACTATTTGTGCATTAGAAGGCCAGGCATACCCTTGACAGCCCTAGCTTTGAGCTCTGATATGTTTTCTCAATTATATTAATTTAATTTTCTATAAAGGACAAAATCTCTGTTAAACCTAGATTCAGAAGAATTCTGATTTCATCATCTGGAAGAGTTGTTACCTCACAAGTAATTCCATATCTTTTTTATATATTTGGACATTACTTTTCTTTAAAATTAGCTTTGCAAAAACAAAACAAAACAAAAAAATTACCGAGTCACTGAAAGATAGTCATGTAACTATTTTTAGTGAATATCTTTGGCCACAAACCAGTTCAGTTCCACAGTTTCTCTGTGGTAATGTGTGAGAGAAGGGGCTCGACAGTAAAGAGCACTTACTGCTTCCATAGAAGACCTGGGTTTGGGTCTCAGCACCCACATCAAGCAGCCCACCATCACCAGCAACTCCAGCCCTGGAGTCCCTCTCTGGATTCCATTGACACCTCACCTGCAACCACATGGAGCACATAGATTCTTGGCAGCACATGTGAATACACATAGGCAAAAGGAAACAAATCTTTTAAAGTATTTCTGTATTTTAAAAAAAACTCCTTGACATTCCTTCCTAACATCGCATCTTTCTCTTATGCTACATCAATGTATTTTTTTACCTATAAAAGAGAGAGAATACAGAATCAAATGGAACTTGAAAAGTTCAGTGAGAAGATATGTATTTACTGTGCACCAAAGATCTGAGAAATAGATAACCCTGACCTGAATTTTCCTGTAACTGGAGCAAGTCACCTAATGATGTCTAGCCAACATTTGGACAAGGTGACAACTGCTAGTCCCATTAAAACTGAGATTCACAGGAGCCAAACATCCCACATATGACAATTCTGAGGTTTGGGCCATGTGTACCTCAACCATCCACTGGATGAGATGAGAGAACCCTACCGTTGTCTCCAAAAGATTCTGGTTTATTCTCTGCTTCCTGAGTTCTCTAAATACAAACAGGCCACACAGCATGTCCCCACAGCCATGGACCAAGAAGCTCTACACACCACACCTTTCATACCATGATGGACTGACTGCCTGTGGCCTCTCCATGCCAGGAAAGACTATGTGTACTCTCTGGAACTCTGAATCAAAACCAATCTCACTGCTCTGAAGCTGATTCTGTCAGACGTTTTGGCTGTTGACAGTGACAAGAGAAACAACTCATAGCCTGTTCCAAAAATGCTTTTGTTTGTTTGTGTAATTGTGCTTAAGACTCCTAACATACTATCTGCCTACTTAGCAAGTTAGTAACTGCACCACACAGTGTTGTGCACCTGGCACAGTATCGTCCAGATCTCTAGAAGTCACTGACATTTCAAGATTGAAAAGTCATGCATGCCTTCCCTCTGCAGCTGCTGACAAGATAACCCTATGCTTCTTTCTGCTTCTGGTAATTTGCCTACTTAAAATACCTTGTCCAGGCAGACCAGTATCTGTCTATTGTACCTGATGTACTTCACTCAATCCAGTGGCTTCCATAGTCGTCCATACAGAATTTTATGGGAATTCTCCTTTTGGTTCAAAGTTCTCCTAGAGATAACGTCCCATGCAGCATCTCACCACGTGAAGTAGAGCCAGCAAGCCAGACAGCAATGGGGAATAAGGAGAGGGGAGCCCAGGTCTGATTTGCAGCTCCCTAACCAGATGGCTGACCTTTGTTTACAGTCTTTGGTCAACAACCCCCTTTTCTGTAAAATTAAGTGGTTCAACCCAGCACCTCTGAGATCTCTTCTCTCATTGCATGGTTATGATTCTGTGCTGATCAGATGATGTCCTGATCATGTGCCTTGGGGACAGGTTCATCCTCATCGGCAAGAAACACATGTCCTCCCCAAGGCTTTTGTCATTTGGGAGAATTTATTTAATGGGAGGTCCAACACCAGATTCTGTGAATAAAAAGCATTATTTTCAGCAACTTTCTCTAGAATGCTTTCTTGTTTCTCCCCCTTTCCCTGAGAAAATGCCTTAATATAAATACTAAGATCATTATAGGAAAAAAAATCCTTCCTGATGAACCTGAGATCCTATAGTAATGATATTAAGCTGGGCCTTTTATTGCTGGTTAATGAAATTCTTTTAAAATTGAACCAGCTTTAAGAAAACTGATTTGCATTGATTTGGTAATGTATAGAGCTCAAGCCACTCCATGTATAAGCAAATTAAAAGCTTGAAGCCTGTAAGGCCAAGCTGCATACTCCCTGGCTGAAAAATTGATCCCATGATTCCCTCCAGGGGCATCCTGTTTTGGGGTTGGTGTTGTTTAAAGGTACACAGTCAATATCTTTGGCAGAAAACAAAATTAATTAGGAGAAAAGTAAAATCATGTTCAATGCTAGACTCAACCTTTTTCCAAGTCTCAAAGACAATTTTCATAATGGAAAAAGTCATCTTAGATGACTTTGAAGCCCCACACCAAGAGGTTCAGCTTCTGTTTTTACTGAGAATCCCTCCTGGTTCCAGAGTGCTCCATCCATCTGACTAAGAATCCCTCCTGGTTCCAGAGTGCTCCATCCATCTGACTAAGAATCCCTCATGGTTCCCAAGTACTCATCCATCTGACTCAGCATCCCTCATGGCTCTTGGGTCCTTCATCTATCAACTGAGCATCCTTCATGGTTTCTGGGTGCTCATCTATCTGACTAACCATCCCTCTTGGTTCCTGGGAGTTTCATCTATCTGACTGAAGACCTTTCATGGTTCTTGGGTGCTCCATCCATCTCACTGAGCATCCCTCAAGGTTACTAGGCTCTCCATTCATCCAATCTCTATGCTTTAGTCTGGTGACTTCCAGTCCCAGTCAGGCTCAGCTGTAGCTCTTCTATAGAAAGAGAAAGGAAGTAGAACTAAACCATGAGCCCCAGGGAGTCTCAGTCTAGGGACTTAAGGTAGTGCTTTCAAGAAGTGTGAGTGATCTCCCTACCACTTGTTAATGACATTACCTTAGATTCTCTGTCTCAGTATTTCATCTATAAAAACAATCATTGAACACTTCTGCTAGCCATAGGACAATGAAAGAAGGCATTTACTATGGAGATGTCCAAAAATCAGCTATTGTCATTGTTGCTGTTAATGTCATCACTATGAGGATAAAGAAATTCACCCTTATCCTGCTACCCCAGAACCAACAGGAGGAAAGTGTCTTCCAGACATGTACAAAGCAGTCTGAACAATTACTGAATCAGAATATCTATAAAAGGTGAGCGTTTTTATAAAAAATGCCAGCCCCTTGGCCTCACCTTGAAGATAGTAAAGTGTGGAAGCTTAACCTTCTCTATCCATAGAGAGGGGTAGACATCAATCAAACATTTGCAGAGGTAACTACTCAAATCACAACTAGTATAAGCCTCTGATGTTGAGAGCTCTCACCAAGTACATCAAAGCAGCCTTATTGTGGCACTGAGGAAGGTCAGGCCTCCTTAGGATCCCCATGTCTACAGGTGGCAAGCAAACAATGCTCAAAGATGAAGCTAGAGATGTGCCCAGTGCCAGCCCCACCAGGCTGTGCAAAGAATTGTGGTTTTGTCCTGAGAGTTTAGACTGCCTTCAAAGACTTTTAGGCCACAAAGTAGAATCATCCATATTCTAATCTTCCCTGCTATGGCACAGATGTTGAAGGAGGGTAGTCAAGAAGCTATGTTGGTGATCTGGATAAGGGGCATGTGCGTAGAGGGGGACATGTCTCTTTAGGTAGTATGAATTAGCTGAAGGAACTATTCATAGTTATATTAGAAAGGTGTCAGGAGCAGCTCCGGATGAAGGCACATGAGGCTACTGAGAGAGCATATAGAAAGATGGTCACAATCACAGGATGTTCTTTCCCACCCAGAAGTGCATCCCATGCATAGACATAAGGAACAATTAGGTTCAGCCCTATGCTTACGAAAATGTCATGGCTCACAGTGATCAGGAGTGCTGTATCCCCACAAAATTCACATGCTGAAATCTCAACCCTCAAGATGATAGAAGCATACTGTATGAACCAGTTGGGTCATGAGTGTGGAGGTTGTGAATGAGATTAGTGTTCTTGTCAAATAAACTTGCTTGTCCCTTCCACCATGCAAGGTTACAAAGGAATGTCATTTGTCTATGAAGGAAACAAGCCCTTACCAGACACCAACTCCACAGTACCTTGATCCTTGATATCCTGGTCTCTAAAACTATGAGATATAAATTTCTGTTGTTTATAAACCACCGGTCTAAGGCAGTTTGTTATGACAACTCAAACAGAATAAGACATCTCCATTAGGCAGTTCCCAAAGATCCTCGTAGATCTTATCCTGTGACTCCATCTCAGAACCCAACTTCTACTATCAGGCAGGAGATAGAAAAGCTCAGGGACTGTCCCATAGAAATATTTTCCTGTCTCAGTCTGGGAGTGACATGTGTCCCTCACTTCCAGATGGCTATGATTGCTAACATGGCCCTATTTAATCACAGAGAGGCTTAGGAAGTATAGAGGAATCAGCTAACAAGTATTCAATCTTTCCAACAAACTTTGCAGGCAAAGTTTGATCTTCTACATTTTATGAAACATTTTCCTCCCATATAAAATTCAAGCCTTTTTTTTTTTTGGTTTAAATATATTTGTCTATATCTATATAGTTTATATTAAAATTCCATGCCTATAATACATAGTATATAGCATGGTCAATATACAGATAGTATGTGCTATAGCATTGATGACATAATATGCTGGATGCATATTATGGATATGTTAGGATAGATTATGGTATAGAAATAAAATCAACATTAAATATACATGAATTCAATTTCCATATTCAGTCACCAACATAAAAATACAGGAATATTGTTCTTTGTAAAAACATCTGTCGCAATCATGAAATACTACACTATATGTGGCTAAGACTCACAATAGGACCATAAAATCAAGCTAGCCAATTCCTGTTACTAATAAAATAACACATTCTGTCTCCCTCTAAATGTTTCTGCTGACAAGGAAAGAATAAACTCAAGAGGCAAAAGCGGAGCATTCAACCCATAGATAACAAGGAAAAGAAGAGAGTAAATGATTTGTCCAGGCCTCACACAGGCCCCAAGACAACCTGGAGCCATCATGTCTATCCTCCAGGCCCAACCTGCTCTACTTCAGTTGCCTATAGCTCTGCCATGAACTTGTAACTTGTGGGGAAAGCAGCAGCATCCTGCATGCAAAGAATTAAATGTTTTTTCTATTCTATTCTATCATGTATCCTTTTGTTTTACCATAAAATATATTAGGTTAGCTAATTAAATGGCTGATTTAAGGAGAACTGAGTGGTTATTTATTCTGTGTTTCTGGTGTTGAAGGCCTTGAGCATACACACCTTCCATATGGCCCACCTACCGAAAGAACTGTTCACTTCATGATGTAAACACTCCTTTGAGGGAGACAGGAAAGACTCATTCTCTGTTCAGTCTGTGTTTCCTGGGTGCTCACTGTATCACTGCTGTGGGGCTGAACACTTTCTATACATGATTTTGTTCAGGCTTCAGTCCTGCGAAGGTGACACCATTCCTCCATTTAGACATAGACAAAGAAACAAAGCAGGTGTCCCAGGTTCACTTGCCCATCCAATGGGGAGCAAAATGGATTTACTATGCTTGCTGAAGCATTTTATTTAGGGTGGGTAATAGTGACATAGGCCCCAAAACTCAGTGAATGTCATTGAGAGGTGCTGGGTAAAGATGGCTACCATGACCCATTTCTGTATTTGCGTAAGTTTCTTTGAATACTGATCTTTCCCACTCTGCATAGCTTCTTCTATATGGTGATGATACTGGGAAGGGGGGGGTGGATACAGGGAATTCAATTATACTTATCAGACACCTTGACAACCCAGTGAGAAAAAAAGATTCAGAAACTTCCTGTATATTCTGATTAACCTGGATGGCCAGCAACATCTCATGACTAGTCATGGAGCTATAGGAATGGGATGACTAGAGCTGACCTTCCAGGGTCACACACCTACCTTTCTGTTTAGTACAAGGATAGCAAAGTGGTTATTGTGGTTGCCAGCATCCCTTTGGATTGCAAGACCATGAAACTTCATTAAAGGGATTCTTTGCAGACAAAAAGAATCAATGAAACAGGTGTCATGAAACAAATTTGTCCACACACACATGCACAGAGAGAGAGAGAGAGAGAGAATGAATCAATTTATTGGTCTATGCTTGTTCACTGCCCAGTCAAAAAAGCAGTAGACCTTATTTAGCATATGTCCATGTACCCCACCTTCACAAGCACAGCTTTGAATGAGCTCTAATCAGTCTTGTAGTGTCTTGAAACACTACAAGAAGAAATGTTAGCCTCCTGTGGAAGGTACAGACAGCTAAGACGATTCAGCCTAATGGCTTTAAAGCACATGGGCTGAAATTTTTGAACCAATTCTCTTTACATGAAAATGGAAAGATTATTTAACAAACCCTAGCTTTCCCTAAAACTCTTTTGTCACTTGGGTGCCTGCCCCTGCTCTTGGTGACCCTTCTTCATCCAGCTGTCCTTCTGTGGGAATGCTCAGCCCAGATTCTGAATGTGCAGACAGAGAGGCAGGTAGCAATTTGGCACCATCGAAGTCCAGGTTTTCAGGCCAGTGTCCACACTTGCCAACAGTTATTTCCATTATGAAGTGAAGCACAGAGTTCAGGGTCCTGTCAGGCCAGTGCAGCTTGGGAAGGGCCTTAATGAACCCTGAAAATCCTGCTTTCCAAGCTGAACAAGCAGCTCAAGGTCAGTATAGCCCAGATTCAGGAAGAAGACCTTGTTTTGCCTGAAAGATCAAAGAAAGGCACGTGTTTGATCAGAATTGTCCAGACAAATATTCAGCTTCTAATCTACCCTGATTATGCAGATCAGGCCTGAGAGGGTCATAGCGATTACACAGATGGTCACTCAACTCATCCAGGCCAGGAGAACAGCAACCATTTCAAGGGGCCTCAGACATGTTTAGCTATGCTCCTTAGACTTGCAAGATGATGGGACCTCAGACACCCCTGCTAATTCGCAGGCACACTCCAGCAACAGGTTAATAGCCAGGCTGAGAGAGAAAACAGACCATTGCCTCTTACTCTGCCTTGCTCCTTGGTGCCCACAGTTGAAAATGCTCCTGGTGGCTGGGCAGTAGTGGCACATGCCTTTAATCCCAGCACTTGGGAGGTAGAGGCAGGTGGATTTCTGAGTTCAAGGCCAGCCTGGTCTACAGAGTGAGTTCCAGGACAATCAGGGCCACACAGAGAAAACCTGTCTTGAAAAAACAAAAACAAACAAACAAACAAAGCAAAAACAAAAAAAAAGAGAAGAAGAAGAAGAAAAGAAAATGTTCCTGGTGAAGCAGAAACTCAGCCACAGACTATAAGTCCTGGAAAGCCTTGGACAAGGGCTGTAGGACTGCCCTTGAGAAGCTGGGCTGAGCTTGTCCATTATCATAGCTACAGATTGGCAGCCATCAAAGGTCTTGCAGGCCTTTGAAGGATGGGGAAACTTCCTAGTGGCTAATGCACTAAAACAAAGTGTCACCGTATAGAAGAAAGCTACAGCACAGTCCCTTAGAGTTCTCTATGGGACCCTATCCTGGAACCGGTCCCAGAGGACTCTCTCAACATTGCAAGCATCTGATGAGGACTTGCTCTGAAGCATGTGCTTGAATTTTGTACAAGTTCATAGGTGGGATTTTTCTGACAAACCTGCAATGCTCTCTGTATTCTGAATACAGAACCTGAGGCTGTATAACAAGCTCCTGAAAGCCGCTATCTCAGTACCAGGCTTCAGGATGAGGAAATGGCTTAGTGAATAAAGTACTTGTCATGCAAGCTTGAGGACTGGGCCTCAGATGCCCCAGCACTCACATAAAAGCTGAGTGTGCATGGAAGCCAGCTGTAATACCAGTACGTAGAAGGCAGAGAGGGCAGGAAGCAGGCTAGCTAGAGTAGTAAAACTGGTGAACTCCGGGTTCTTCGAGACACTCTATCTCAGTACATAAAGTGGAGAGCAACTGAAGAAGACATCTGACAGCTACATATATGTGCACACACATATACATGCCACAGTACAAAACACGTGAGTGTACATATGATCTGCCTCCACCCCACCTCCCCAAAAAACCTCAGACCTTTCAGACCTTAATAGTTTCCCAGAATCAAGCCACCATCCTGACTTCTTGTATGAATAGATGACACATTTTAGAAGATCCAAGCTAAGATAGTAAAAGAAAAGAGCCATAACATGGTCACTCTACAACACCGAATGAAGAAATGTTTCTCTGCAATAACCACCAGCTAACTATTAGATGAAAAAATAAAATGCTCACAAGGAACTTTACACTGGAAGGGTCATCAGATGAGTCATCAGATGGGTCAATCTTATCATCACAAAAAAGGAGATGGTCAGCTGTAAGGCGCTTCCCAAAGTGACACAGGAAGAAAGTGTGTGTGCCATCTGGTGTCAAAAAATAAGACCTGAATCTGATTAAGCCACTTAATCCACCACCAACTTATAAAGAAGTACAGGGGACAGAAGACCGTGTCAACCTGGGCCGTGGTTTATAAGTGGGAAAACCCAAAATAGGAACAATTCCTCAATTCAAAATAATAAAATGAGGGATGAAGGAAGGAAAATAACAATATGGAGATTTGAAAATGTCATAATGGGCCATATTATTGCCTATGTACCTAAAATTACATATAATACAAATAATTCTATATATAATACACACATAGAATTTATATGAAAATTTCCCACTTGGGCTGACAATGCTGCCTGAAGAGCCATAAGCCACCTAACACAAACCCAAACACACGCACAAGAAGTCCACTTTTTGAGTTGTTGGTCACAGTTACACAGGAGATGCTCAGAACATAATCTATTGATGCTGCCCTTGGCTGACTTCCAGAGGTAGAAGCTAAGTCCCTATTGCTAGACACCATTTGCTTTAGATACAGTACCCAGAGGACGTAGGCTAGGTCTTACCTGAAAGCTTCTTCTCTGAGGTATATAGCGTGTATGTTATCTAAAGGTGCCATACCAGTTTCCAAGGGAAGAAAATAACCAATAGTTCTATCTAGCTATTATGCTTAGACCACAACAACATCAACAAGCATGATAACCCTAAGGTGCAGTAGTGGCATGCATATCTTTGTGGTAACCAACAGCTCTCTTATTTGACCTAAGACCTGCTCAACAAAAGGGAAACCATACCTGGTACTGGCAACCTAGCCAACTACCCTGGGCTAGTGAAGTCATAGACCTTAGAAGAGAACCTATGACTTCCACTTTACCATAGTCAGCATAACCCCTAACTATATTCTAAGTATTTGTCCTTATGTCTACAGATAACTGTAGTCCTCACCTCTCATCAAGGAAACTTACCTTTACAACAGAGACCTTATAAAGAAAACATAACTGATTTAAATACAGAGAACACAAGTGATCGTGTGGTGTGCAGTCCCAACAGATACAACATAATTCCGACACCTTGCGCTCAGGGATAACGTCAGAAGAAAGGTGAGAAGATTTCAAGATTCAAAGGAGCAGGAAGTTAGCCGTGATGTTGTGTTTCCTAGAGATGTCAGAGAAACGATGAAGTCTCATCAACATGGCTCCTGAAACAAGACCTAAACAAGGACTATACCAACAGACATGCCAACATAGAAGGGAGGATCTCACAGGACCTCAACCCTAGACAAAGAACTACAGACAACTGGGGAATTCTAGAGCAGGAGAAATGGTCTTCCCCATGGAAGAGCCCCCAGTTAGTTATTCAATATCTAGCTATTGGCCCTGAAATTATATACATACAAGCAACATTGTTCAGAGGGAGCAGGTTGTATTATATATTTAAGGCTATATATGTAACAGTAAAGTAAAAACGGCCATGAATTTGAGAGACAGCAAAAAGAGGGCGTGTGAAAGGGATTGCAGAAAGGAAAAAAGAAGAGGGAGGGAGAAAACTATGTAATTATATTTAATTTTAATTAGCCTTTTAAAAACACATTGTGTGAAATTCTCAAATAATTAGTAAAAATATTATTTTTTTAAATAGAAAATAAGATAGTATCTTCCACAAATAGGGGGAAAATGGCTTCAGAAAATCATCCAAATGAAACACACAGTGTTTGCTTAGACCTCAATCCAAATAAAAAATAGGGGGATTTGAATCAGAATGCTAAGAGCATTCACTTTATATTGGTACCATAACTTGACATAGCACCTGGTGCTTTCCTCACAGCTCCATGTATCAGAGAGACAGGCACAGTCTGAGAGCACCGGGAGAAAATCTGTCTTCAGCCATTGAGGTTGTCCTTTGTCAGACTGCAACCCATTTCCTGACTCCAACCACTACCCTGCTGTTTGAAGCTTGGAATCAGATATTTTTATACTTAACGCTGTATAAGTGTCACACCTGATTTATCTCCCTCTCTCTGTCCTGCCTTTTACCCTTTCCTTCAGGAAATATTTGTCTGCTTTTCAGATCTGGGCACATTCAAATAATCCAGTATAAGTTATGAGTCTAAACTCACTGGATCTGCAGAATTCTCTTTGCCCTATTTTTTGGTTTCTGGAGATCCCACTGTGGACATGGGCAGAAAGGGTGGGTATGTTACCCTGCCCAAGTCACCAGCGAGACAGGAATCCTTTCAGAGTAGTCATGCTGTCGCAGTTCTGAATTTTACCCTGTACTAAACAGCTTTAGAAATGAAATGATAAAGTCACCAAGACCAGCCTAAAATAGTAATAATAATAATAATAATAATAATAATAATAATAATAATAATAAAAGGCGTCTGGGAAAGTAGGTAGTGGACAGGGGCAAACCAGGTCAGCCTGAGGGAGTCTTCATGAAGATGTATTACGTTTTCCTTTTCACTGTGTGTAACTCACCAAGAAGGCATGGAATCTACTTTATACAAGTGGTCCCCAAAATTCACAGAGAGGGGGGACAGCTTATAAACACACATATTCCTTAATCTCATCCTGAAAGTCATAGGCCAACAGGTTTGAGATGAGAGTTGGTGCTTCTAGCATAAGCAACACAGACCATACTGTATTGCAATATATAGGATTATAGAAAAATTCATCAGAAAAATGTAAAACAAAAAAATAGGTGCCAAAGAAAGTTAGATGGATCCAAGGATAGATCAACCAGAGAAAGTAGAGCAGGTTTCCTGGGAGAGATGATGGTTGAGACATGGGCACAGAAGAATGGTTGGAATTTATAAACAATAGTTCTGAAATTTCCTTATGAACAATAATGGCAGGAAATGGCATGCAAAAGGTAGAAAATGCCAACTTGCCTGTCTTGGTTGAAAACTAAGCTCAGTGAGGGAAGGTATGAGAGAGTGAAATCAAATAAGGAGATCTTTCCCTCTGGGGTCTCCATGTTCTGAGGGGTTTATTCAGGCAAGGGAACCATGTGTTTGCAAAAGGAAAGGGCAGGTCTGGAATTAGCCACTGCAACCTAAGTATCCTTTTCAGTGTAAATCTCGTTTCTCATGTTTTCTATGCTTAATCAGAAAGTGCTAAGAAGGTCTAGACACATTGTGGCTACCACGGTGTGGCTAACACTTTGTCAGCCACAACCCAAACCAGCCTTTAGACAGCCACATGCTTCTCCACAAGGCCTACTGTAGAGAAGAATGGCTAAGCTTCCTATGGTTCCTTTTCTCTGTCTGCTTCTACAGACTGTGGAATGTTACACTCCGTTCTAAAGAGAAATAATCAACATGACAAGTACATAACAGATATCAGAGGTTCCTTGAAACCCTGGCTAAATAATTCCTTATTTTTCTAAGCATTAAGTAAGCATGATGAGATTCTGGTCACTGTTTGGAAAGGTTGAGCCAGCATTTTCTTCTCGTGTATATTTTTACATTGCAGAGGGGTTGACAATGGAGTCAAGAAGGATGAGTTTTGTTAGCCCCTTGGGAAATGGGAAATGTAAATTATTACTCATTTCCCTCCTTGAAAAGTGTCTCTGATGTGCCTCGTTAGAATCTTGTAGGCCAGAATATTTCACAACTTTGTGCCCCTGTGAACCCAGAGCCCAAGGCTAATCAGTCATGTTTGTTATGAGTAAATTCAAGAGACAGTGGGTGTGTACACAGTTTTATCCAAAAGGAAAAGGTCACTTTTTCAATGGAACTTCATTGCATCTAAGGCATTCTTGAATATAAAGCACATCATTAAACCATGGCAAAGCTATTGGTTACAAAATGTGTCATAATTCACATACACTAAGATGTCAATTGTAAATAAAGTATTTTCTTTAAAACTTCTAAAAGAGCTCAAAGTACACTAACCCTAAATAGTGCTGTTATTCATCATCGTGGAGACATGGAATCCTTCACTGTGGTCACAGCAAGTTGTTTGCCCCATGTAACACAATGAGAACTCTTGAAAAGAACACTGAACTTGAATTTAGGAGACCTGGTTCGGGTATCACCCTTGCCAGGAGCTCCAGGTCTCCCTGAGGAAGCTTGGATAGATTTAGGTAATGCTCTAGTGACCAATCAAGCCTTCTTTCTACATGCACCATAATAAAAACCAGAGACCAGAGAGAACGGTGAAGGCTGAAAATTTTCGTCCATGCTCCTGACAATCTTGAAGACTGACTAAATTTTGTATAGGAAGCCACAGGGTTGATACTGACCAAAGCCATTGTTATGGCTGGTGTATATACCCCATGGTAGCATCTTCCATGAGCGGTTGGCTCCCAGGGCTAGTTCTTTCCACCCTTTGGTGGAGAGGTGTATGTAACAAGGAAGTGCAGGAAGAAGAACAAAGGTGACCTGAACTGAGGGTTTGGGATGGCTAAAAACCTGACTAGGTAAAGATGGCTCTAGAGAGAAGTGGGGGCTAGGTTAGGAGAGTGCTAGGTGGTAGGTACTGTCAGACAAGGCCATGACTGCAAACCAGAAAGTGACGTTCAGATGCTGAGTGAATGTTAGAAAACCAGGATGGATACCTGGAGTAGAATCTAAGCCAAAAGCCCTGACAAGGAGGGCAGATAGAAGCCTGATTTAAGAGGAGAATTTCTCAGAGCATAAACTGGAAATGGGTTCAAATAAGGAAAATTCATAACCTCAAACACATGGGACTTTTGAGGGAAAAATGACATGTAGCGACAAGTTCATGGAGGCTAGGTATGTGTGCATCCTGAGACAGCCTGTGTTGGAAACTAATCACTCAGCAACATCATCTATGGGCCATCTGAGATCTGCTGACAGGATCTAAGATAGGGCAGGACAAAAGGCAGGAGCTCAGGATGTCATCAGTCAGACTTGGAAGCTAAAGCCAGAGCTGCAGGGGGAACTGAACAAAGGGTGGTCAGGAGAAAACTGGGCTACCCTCAGTGTCAGAAAAGAAGACTGCTGGGAAAGTCCTTTCTGTTGGGTTCAGCCAACGGAACACAGTGTCTGATGTATGCCAGTCGAGTGATGACACCGGAAGCTTATGTGTCACATGGAGGGTGAATAACTGACACATAAGTATGAATGATCTATAATGACAAACTGCACAAGGAGCCAAAGATAACAAAACCTGCCCTCCTAACAGGTGTGTGTGCAGGTGGGGATGGTAGGAGATGTTCACAACAGCCTCCTTAAGAAATGAAGGAGGCTGTCAGAAAACCAGTGAGGGGTGGTCCATTCAGATGGAGGTAATTTTCAAAGGAATAGGAACAGTTTGGGGCTGCAGAGGTGGCTCCATCCAATCCCTAAGACTCGGGTAAAAAAAGCCAAGTTTGCTGGGGCATGATTGTGGTCCCAGAACTGGATCTCTGGCTTGCTGGCCAGCCAGCTGAGCCAAATCAGCAAACTAAAGGAAAAGTGAGAGATCTTGTCACAAAACACAAGATGGAACACAAGATGGAGAATGACTGAGGGAGACACTCAAGATTGGCCTCTGGTTTACTCACCTATGAATACACACACACACACAGAGAGAGAGAGAGAGAGAGAGAGAAAATACATGCATACATGCACAGAGAAATGCATGAACACACATAGAAACACATTCATACATACAAAGAGGAATACACAGAGAGAGAGAGAGAGA